>JADRCH010000243.1:4240166-4284473 GCA_019843965.1 Rhynchomys soricoides
CGGGGGCCTGGGTTTAGGACCCCTCCGTGCTCATTGTCCCAGTTGTTTCTGGACCTTTTTACTTTTCTAGCAGCTATAGCTGCCATCCTGACTGGGTTCTCTCCAGGATCTTATTTGCTTTCCTGTTTGGAAACTACTTTTCTTGTTACACATGCGTCACTCTGCCAGCAGCATCTCGATGCTTGCAGTCTCTCCACCCTCCCAGAGCATTGGTACCTGACTGATGCCTCTCCTCTGCTCTCCCTGGTTCCCCATCTTGACTGGGGCCAGAGCGCCTCGCTGCCATACCTTCTTCTGTGGATGATATCATGTGCTGATTTCCTGGGGACCTCAGTGCTCTTGCCTTGTACTTTTCCCTGATAACGTATTTGATTTGTCTCTGTGGCCTGTCGGATTGATCTGGCTTCATTCTTTATTGTTCGTGTGTGTGTGTGTGTGTGTGTGTGTGTGTGTGTGATGCTTACTATGATGTGTGTGTAGGTCAGAGGACAATCTTACAGGAGTCAGTTCTCTTCCATTATGTGCTTCCTGGGGATCAAACTCAAGTTGCCAGGCTTAGTGGCAAGTACCTTTACCTGCTGAGCCATCTTGCTCCCCTCCCTCTTAGCATTATTTTAGTTAATAACTTCTTGTTAGAATTTTTCTTGTGTGATTTTTTAAAACATTCACAATTATCATCATCACCATTGCCATCATCATCATCACCACCACCACCACCACTATCATCATCACCATCATCATTATTTTAACACTGCTTTAGGCACGTGTTCTCTAGTTGGAAATTTTTATTCCTTCAAGTTAAGATTTTATGATTCCCCCCCCCCCTTCCTTTATGCCTGAGGTCCATAGATAATTTTTGCTGTGAGTCTCTAAGTTTCTCATTTCTTAAATGTCATAATTCCCCCCCCTCCCCCAGGACAATGCTTTGAGTTGATGATTTATTGCAAATTTACTGACTTTTTTCCTTTTGATGCGTCCAGGCACATTTGATTCCTAGTGACTTTAGTTTTAATTATGTTAGCCGGAATGGAAAAATTATTTATTAAATATTTGCTTCAAGTGCCCGGAACAAAAAAGCAATTATGTCCACCAGCAACAAAAACATCTGTTGGTTTTAAAACCGCTTGACAAATTGTTACTAAGGAGTTACACAATTGTAGGTCAGGGTTTGCTGGTTCTGATCAATTCTTCCTGTGAAGAAGCAGCAACCAGAGAGGAGAGACTTGGTCTCAGAGGCAGGAGTACAACCGACAAACCACATGTGTTAGTTTGTGTAACGTGTCATCCGTGATTGACAGATGATGGCGGGAATGCTCATCCTGTAATTTCAAGGGATCTATAAATTCTGAAATTACACGGATACTTTGGTGTTTGAGAAGATTCTCAGCTCCTTATTAGTTTTCAAAGGTATCCTTGGCTCAGACAATGAGTGCTAAGACCACTGAGCCACAACATAAATGCTTCAAGGATGTAGCAGGAGACAAAATTGGCAGTTCATTAAAAAATAAGCAATACTTTCTCCAATTTTAATCAGTTAAAAAAAAAAAACCCTCGCAGCTAATTGAAAAACATGAAGATTTAATAGAAAGTAATGCGACTGAACAAGCTTTTCTTAATAGAGTTGGCACGTTGTTACATATCGATTTTACTTTTCCCCAGAGAAACAGAAACTTTCAGCTTGGGCTAAAAAAATTAGAAAAAAGGAGCCGTTTTCTAGGGCAGCAACTTAAGGAAAAAAAACTAGCTGCAGCTCCGAACAGACAGGACAATTACTGTAATCTTGGACCATTTTGAAAGGATTCAAAGAATATTCAGAACCTTTTACAAAGCATCCCTATTACCTTTCCAGCATAAAAGCGCTAGAAGAGTGGACATCCTGGAAGAAAGGATTGCATTAAAGCACCGGGGGGGCCTGGCAGGGTCTGGGGTCTGGGAATGCCCCTGTGGCTGAATGGCTGGGAGCAGTAATCCTATCCTGGAACCCAGGCGCCGCCATGCTCTCTGGTCGTTTTGTACACAAGAACTCTTTTGATGTAATGACAGACACCCTCTTCCTACAAAACCACATCGAGCTCTCCTCACTCAGTCCTCTTCTGTCTCAGGTTGATGGGAGTGGGGAAAAGAGAAGCGAGCTGCATTCTGGAGACAGTTCACAGCGTTTGAAGAGGTAGTAGGACTGTGACTCAAGGGAACAAGAACATTTAGAGCTCGTAAGGCTAGCGTGGATGCTTCGTATGCATCGTAAGGCTAGTGTGGATGCTCCGTATGCATCGTAAGGCTAGTGTGGATGCTCTGTATGCATCGTAAGGCTAGCGTGGATGCTTAGTATGCATTCAGAAATGCTCAGGCTGGAGGACCCTCTTCAGAGAATTCTCAAGTGCCTTGAACTGTTTGATCAGAATTATCATACACAAATGAGCTCGGGCGTGCACACACACACCCTTTGGAGACAGCATCTCTGGTAACCCAAGCGTGCTGGCCTGGAGTTTACTGCACAGCTGAAGATGGTCTTGAACTCCTTATCCTCCTGCCTTTGCCTACTGAGAACTAATTTTATGAGTGTTTTTTTTTTTTTTTTCCCTAAATGTGCCATTCATTAATGCAACCTACTGGGTTTGAAACAAAAACCATAAAGGCCATAAAAAAGCAGTTGTTTTCTTTTAAAATAATAATAATAATAATAAAATCAACCTGTTTTTATCTTAGCTCCAAACAAAACATGAACCACATTTTATTTCGTGCAGCCAAAGAAAATGTTCAAGAATGTCCCTTTCCTGAGAAAGCTTGAGGTAAACAAGGGCAGTCCTGGTTGCTCCCTGGAAGACATGTTCACTTTATTGCTTTGGCAGTGACCCCTGATTGCTGTTGAGGTGCTCATTGTCATGGCAGTTACTGGGCTAACAGAGTCACCAGTAAGAGAATGATGCCTTGGCCACCATGGTCCCTGCGCTGTGATCTTCTTAATCTGACACAGTCCCTGGCAACACTTGCTTGCTGTGCACGGGCTGTTTCTTATTAAGGATTGTATTAACCTGGCTGTGCTGGTATTTTTCTTACTCCAGTCGGACTGACTTGCATAGCTTAATAAGACATAGTCTCCTAGCCAAACGGCTCCCATATTTTACTTCTAGCATGGTGAGCAACTTTATGGAGAGGCTGCTGAAGAGTCCACGAGCCGTCATGTGACCCAGGGACTCCATGTCTTTTAGCTTTGCACTTTACTTGCATCCCATTTTGCTGTTGGTTACATGGCTGGTGGTTTCCTGATCTAAACGGAACAAGTGCATGATCTGTGTATGTCACTGTCCTCTAAGGCTAGTCTGTGCTGTTCCCATGGTAGCATGCCTTCCTTTTCTCCTACTTCTGAGTGTCCATGGCTTGTCTGTCTTATATTACTACGCCTGAATACAACCTTTCCCATAGCTTTTCATTCAAAGACAGAAAATGTGCGTGTGGCACCGTCCCCTCGTCAGTCTGTCACAGTGTTACTTTCCCTGCTTGACAAGCACCATTAAATATATTTGATGATACACTACATACTTACTGAGATTTGTCTCATAAAACTTTGATTCTCTGGGAACTGAAGCAGGTCTGGAAGTCTCTGTAGGTTTGACTACGTAAATGGATGGATGTTCTGCTGCTGTCTGTCTCACGAAACCGTCCTTGTATGGTGTGTATCCTGTTTCCATCCTTGTGTAGTTGTTCCCTTTTTGGCAAGAATCCTTAGCCACTATTTTGCATCAGAGATTTGTAAACTGAGATCACAGATCGGCTAGAGACAGGGTTCCCCTCATAAAGTGTCTCTGGAGCAGCAGCTCAATTCATGCTGATAGGAATGTTGGGAATTTTTCAGTCTGGTAATCAGGTACAGCAAAGTGGTTGCCATTCTGTCTATAGACATATCCTGTGATGGATAAATTCTCTTAAAACAAACAAACAAACAAACAACCCTTTAAATTTGAGCAAAGGGCAATGGCAGGCACCTTTAATCCCAGAACTCGGGAGGCAGAGGCAGGAGGAGCCTCTGTGTGTTCAAGGACAGTCTAGGTTTACAGAATAAGTTCCAGGGATACACAGTGAGTCTACTTTTTTTTTTTTTTAAGACACATTTAAATCTGTGGTCAGCATCTGTGACTGATGAAAATGCACACAGAATTTTGGATTCGGGGCTTCTTTCAGACGTGGGACACTCTGACAGTACTATGCTCAGATCCTTCACAGAAAGAGCAGGGTTGAGTTACATGTGCTTTGAGAGCACCTGCTTTTTCTTTTGTCACCTGACCCACTCCAAGTTCTAGAACCCCGGGAGTATCTGAATTTTGAGCCCTGGAATAACTCTGCTGAAAGTGGCTTCGTTAAGAGACCACTGAAGGGCCTTGTTTCTGAGGTGTCCTCTGCTGTAGTGGGTGCATTGGTTTATTGTGATAAGCGTTTCTCAGGAGACTTTGGAAATGTTTTTCTGTAATATGCTTTTAAAAGGGGCATAGCATGACTTGGAATTCTTTTCCAAGGGACTCCAGTGTTTTTCAGGAGGAAGTTTCATTAAGTGTATGGTGTTTTGGGATCACAGCATTTCAGGGGGGTGAGCAGGGGCAGCACCATATTTGTGTGTAACATTCTTCTAGAATTTACTGATAGATGTATTCTAGTATATTTCTCAGACTGTATTTCACTGAATCAGAAACTCTGGGCAGCCAGAGCCTTCTAAGCTCTCCAGGACCCTCTGCATCAGTCTTCTGCAAGCATGCATGGAACACAGAAATATAACAATAAAATATAATGCAGTTTAGGTTTAAATTTATTTTATTTATTTATTTTTTTTTTCTGAAAAATTTTCATACTGCTGACCTTTTCAGCCCAGGACTTATTTAATAAATCCTGAGCCACAAGACTTGTTAAGGCCTCATAATTGAGGTTTACGCCAATTATCAGCCCCAGTGAGAGAGATCTGGATTCTTCCTGCCTCCCACACTTGGCTGTGTAAGGGTTTGCAGCAGGCCTTTCCTGGTACCTGGCTTATGTTCTGGTAAAATGCAGCATGCTTATTATATTTCAGCCTTGCTTGGGACCTCTGCTTTGAAAAGCACTCTGTGCTGTTAAACGGGACCCCTCTGGCATTGCTCCTGCTGTTTTGGGAAATGATGGGATATAGTAATTATCCAACAGATATTTGCTGCTGCTGCTGCTGTTTGTCTACTTAGCTTGAGAGGGTTCAGGAGGCAATACATGTCAGTTTGGAAAATGGAAGTCTAAGATATATATATATATAGATGGGTAGTGGCTAGTGAGTGTTCTCTGTCATGGTCATATGCAGCAGAGTTGGCTAAAAGGCTTAGTTAGTGTATTCTTTTGGAGACATCTTCCTTTTTGTGTTTAAGACTGGTTTGACTTAATCCTGTTTACATTTGCTTTGCTGTTGTACAGTGGGTTTTTTTTTTGTGTGATCTCTGAGCATCTCATATAAAGAAATAATCTGTAAGAATGGGGTTAGCTTACTGAAAGCCAGATGTAGGACCACGACTTTGCAAATGTTCTCCTTGAAGAGCCAGGTCTACCTGGGAGACCATAGCAGAGATGGGCCAGAGTGCAGAGGAGGCCCATATCCTGTTGCTGTGACAAACTACCTAATAAGCAACTGAAGGACAGATGGACAGTGGGTGGAAGGAAGGATGGAAGTAAAGAAGGAAGGAAGGAAAGAAGGAAGGAAGGAAAGAAGGGAGGGAGGGAGGAAGGAAGGGAGGAAGGAAGGAAAGAAGGAAGGAAGGAAGGAAGGGAGGGAGGGAGGGTTTATTTTGGCTCCCAGTCTGAGGGCACAGTCCATTATGGTGGGAGGCCCTGGTGGCAGAAGTGTGAAGGGCTATTCAAACAGCAGAGAGGTGAATGCTGCTGCTTAGCTTGCTTTCTTATTTTGAATTCACCGTGGGCCCCCAGAGCATGGACTGGTGCTGCTCACACGCAGGACAGAAGCTCCCTGATGTATCTGGAGGTTTGTCTCCTTGAGGATTCTTGATCCTGCCAATATGAAGCATCATATTCATAAGAGAGCCTTAGAGATGTGTAGATGTGTTTCCACTGGATGGTGCTGTTCCTTTTAGGGTGCTTGGATTACATAACAGGGCTAGTGTGTTTTTTTATTGAAATGTTTTTTTTTTAATATTTGAAAGAAAACATTAAAGATTTGTTTTATCAGCTGAATCACAGAAAACATTAGCTAAATAGCTACAAAATATTTTATTATTCCCAATACTTTTCACTGCAGAGATAGGATGTCTTCCCCATGAACAACGTCACCGGTGCCAGCCACTATGGGCAGGGTAGCTTGAAGAAGGGAGCCTGAGGTGAGGGGGCATTAGACAAGGCTGCAGTTTAGAGACTCTTCTCTGGTGTCATCCACTTTGAGTTGGTTTTGCCCCCTTGGGCAAGAACTCCACTCCCCGTAGTCTGACCTGGGGGCCAGTGGCCAGGCTTCACCACAAAGAAACCACTTCTCAGCAGTAGAGCTTTGGAGACCCAAACTCTGAAAATTAAGTCCAAAAACATCTGAGCAAGAGAAGTGTGCCAAATGTTCCCTATAAATCAGCTGTAAGCTTGCAATACAAGTTTGCTTCCCTTGGCAGCTTCCTGTGGGAAATATTTTGAAATAGTTAGAGCTTGTAAGAAGATGGCTCACACGGAGAAGTGCTAGTCTCTTAAGCCCGATGACCCGGGTTTCACTCCTGGAGCCTGTGTAAAGAGCTGGATGTGTGGCCATGCATCTGTCATCTCAGTGTACCTATATGAGATGGGAAATGTTGTGGGTCAGCTAGCCCGGAGTACACAGCATATCTGCAGAAACAATGCAAATGACCCAGCATTAATATGGAGGAAGGTGAGAATAGACTCTACAATACATTGTCCTCAGACCTCCACGTGTCAACCCTCTGTAGGCAGAGGCAGATGGATCTGTGTGAGTTCAAGGCTAGCCTGTTCTATGTATCAAGTTCCAGGCCAACCAGGGAGAGACCTTGTTTCGAGCAAAACAAAACAACAAATGAACACCCCCAACTTATTGGTGAAGCTCAAGAAGTGGCAAACAAATTAATCCACAAATAGTAAAATTAAATAAAAAAATTGTCCAGAGACTCAATAAATCAAAATTGAGAAAGCAAAAATCCATGTGTGAACATCATTGATGATAGCTGTGAAGTCTTTAAATCATTTCAGTAAATACACGTGACAGAATTGAATCAAATGCAATTCCCTCCCTTTTCTCTGCTTGATAAGAAGTTATCAATAACAGATTGTCTCCGAGTCAGACAGTAACTTTCAAAAGTTAGATTAACATGTGATTTGCAGTTATTTATGTCTGAAAGGGCTTTGAATGTCTCTTGGTCTCTAGCTGGGCTACACGCAGCTTCCACTTTTATGCATAAGCTAAAATAATCCACCTTGCTTCTTAGATTTTGCTTTCTTTTCCTTGTTGAAAATAACATGGTAGTGGATTTTTTTGTTGTGTGTGTTCAGTGTGCTGGGTGTAATAATCAACTTATATTTTCAGTATGACTTTACAGACAATATTAAAAGGCATTTGTATGCCTATATTTACCAATCTATAGGAACAGTCCCTGGAACTGTATAGTCTTATGTGCCTACATTTAAATAGCCATTTGTCACTATACCATAACAGTCTTGCAACCCAAGGAAATTATGTTTAATTGAGCCACACCCATGTTCTCTAGATTTGAATTGTGACTAATAATTTGACTTAATTTATTAGATCTATTGTTTTTCATGTTTAGCATGTGTTCAACAAACCATTTGGCTTTATTTTGGATCACTTGAGCATGTTGCATATTGCCTGGCGTATAACAAGTGCTTAATGACTGAGCTCATTAATTGAATACATGGCTGTTGAATTATGATGTTCACTGATATCCTTTTTATGGTCTCTCTTTTTCCACTAATCACTTTCTTTACGCTAATTAAAAGGGGGTTGCTAGAGCGTATACTCAGAAGAAAATTTTATTATTGGTCTGTGAAAATGAAAGTTTTCAAGAAGACAATAGGATGGTTGTCATATCTTAAACTGTAAAGAATGAATGGTACATCATCATCTCCTGGAGTCAGTGTCATGCTGAGAATAAAGAAGAGTGGTTAAGTCATATACATAAGATCAGGAATAAATTATTCAAAATGGCTCCCATGAACGGAGAATCAATGGTTCAGTTAGCTCCATTCTCAGATATGTCCATGTTTGTTATATTGTCAATTCTTACATTTAGGTGGATTGAAGAAAAGGAGCTAGTAGCCCCTCCCACACCCAAGAAAGTGAGCTGTAGGACCCCCCTCGCTCCAAACACACATGTGCCAAATACCAAGGAAGCTAGAAGCTGGTGTTGAAAGGTGTTACATTGTAGGAACTGCTACACTTGCTGAAGTTGAGAGAAGATGTAACTCCTGCCTTTCTGTAGTGGTCACACTCTGCTTTTTTCTTTCCTTCCAGTCATACAGTTTATCAAGAAAGAAAATAGTGCACTACACTTCTTTCGACCAGCGGAAAAGAGCAAACGCAGCATTCTTGATAGGTGCTTATGCCGTAAGTACTTTATTTGCCGTTATTCTGGGATTAAGTCAGTGAAGTGCTAACAATGTTAGATCCCAAGCCACATTCCAGTAGGACAGGAAGGGTGCATTATTGGCAGGTTGGGAGCTAATTAGGAACATAAAGTGGACTAACATCATCAGAGTACTTACTCCTGGTCGTCCTCCTCGTCGTCCTCGTTGTCGTTGTCTTGTTTTGTATTGCTCTGAGTCAAAGTCCTCTATATTACTGGTCTGGAACTTTCTGAGTAGCCCAGGCTGGTCTTAAATACGAGGTTATTTTCTTTTCTTAGTCTACTTGGTGTTATGATTTCATGCATGGACTGTCTCATCTAGATGTAGATTTATTTTTGGATAGTTAGTGAGAGATTCTTGGAATGATTATGTGTAGCTCGGATTCTCTTGTTATCAGTATTTTAGTGCACAGAACATCTAGACCTAGCCAGGACATACCTGGAGGGAAAATGTATGTGTATGAATGAAATATAATGTAGAAAATTTAAAGCCTGCTAAGCTATTTTTGTGAGGGTAGGAGACAGAGGATGCTCTTGACAGCAAAGGAGAAGATTATTATAGTTATTTATTATTATTATTTTTTTAACCAATCCATGCATTCATATATACAAGTATTTGCAATAGAAAAATGGAATATGAACCATGCATATATTACAACCTCCCTAATAAATCTGTGTAATCTTTACAAGAGCAAGTTTGCATAGACGTTTTGTTCTCTGAAAGCACAAACGCATCAATATGAGTTCTAAGTGAGCAGGCCACAGTTTCTGGAAATTTCTTGATATGCTGGGACTGGGCCAAAAGAAGACAGAAATCATCATGGCTCAAATGTACCTGTAACCTGGCCTGGCATTTTGGGGCTTTGTGTGAATCTTACTGAGGAATATGCTGATTTACAGGAAGGGAGGGTGCTGACATTTCCCTTCATTCCCAGGAAAGGCCAGGGTGTCTCTAAAGCCTGAAGCTTGCTACTGTGTGACCTTTCCAGGCCTTCTTTGCAGACCTTGATGGAAGGCACGGTACTCTGCCACCAAGTGCAAATTTCCAGGGGTGGGGTGGGTGGAGGGCTGCTGGCAGGCCATGGGATTACAGGTAGGGAAGAGGACAAGCTGACAGTCACCGGAAGCCTGGGCCTTGCTTCCGGGACTTTAACTTCCTGGTTCGCTTCACTTCTGTAACACCCAGAGTCATCTATGGCCCACTTTCTTTTTTGTTACACAGTACAGTATAAGGAGCTAAGAATCAATAAAACACACCTTGTCATCCTGAAGGGGCCCTGTGATGACCGGGTGAGGTCACCTTTCTCTCAACATTACTTATTTTCCAAGTTGTAAAATGGATGCATTGGATCCTGTGACCCCTCCATTTCCTGTCAGATCTTCAGGATATTAGGTGCAGGCAGGCTGTTGTTGCTCATCTGAAGAGCATACATGGAAAGCCAGCTGTTGGTGGGGAGGGTTGGTGAAGTGACAGTAACTGAATTAAGCAGGCATGCTGTGTTGCACCTCACACTCATAACTGATACTTCACTGACAGTGTGAGTCAGTATGGAGCTCCTGTACTTACCTCTTGTCTCAAGCCATCAACCAAGCATGTCTTTCCTGTGGAGCTCTGTGATGTTTTTGAGCATGTTATTCTTAGGTCCTTTGTCATAAAGGACCTCTGTCAGGTTACCTCTCTCCCTCTCCCTCCCTCTCCCTCCCCCTCTCTTATCTCCCCTCCCTCTACCTATCTCCTTCCCCCTCTCTCTCCCTTCTTCCCTCCTTCCCCTTTTCTCCTTCCCTTCCCACCTGTCATTCCAGTTTTGTTTAGAGTGAACTTTAATTTTTCACCAGTTAACTCTAGAATTTTGAAATGAATTCCAGGTATTACACATGCATTGGGCTCCTGAGAAAATACTTTGAGATGTAACAAATGTAGGAGCTTCTGTCACTTTAAAGCAACTCTGGGGGAAAGAGGAGCTCTGGCCAGGGAGAAGAAGTGCTGAGCACAGCATGAGCTTGTCTCATACCTGGTCCCAGTCCTGAGTGGAAAGCCATCCTTCTTGTAAGGGTCATTTCCCAGCTGACCTTTCTGATTTTGTAAACTTGCTCCTCAGCAAAGTTCCTTTCAAAACTGTTACATAACAATGACATTTAGGATTGTGGTTATTTCTTCAAGATTGAATGCTTCTTGTTGTATGTACTTAATTGTTGACACAATTCTTATAAGATAGTAATAGGACTTATACATGTCACTTAATGTTCTTATGTGTTCAGTGTTGCTAGGTGGGAAAGTCTCACTCTTACAAACAAACCTTCTCTGGGTATGAAAGGGCCTCTAATTTGGGAGCAGCCATGTAACCTATGATACAAAACAGGTATATGTGTTTTTCCAGAGAGATGTCCCTAAGAGTGAAGACAATTCTCTCTCTCTGTCTCCCTGTCTCTCTCCCTGTCTCTCTCTCCCTGTCTCTGTCTCTCTCTGTGTCTCTGTCTCTGTCTGTCTGTCTGTCTCTCTCTCTCTTTTGTTTTTTCAAGACAGGGTTTGTCTATGTAGCCCTAACTATCTTGAAACTCACATTGGAGACCAGGATGGCCTCAAACTCACAGTGATCCACCTGCCTCTGCCTCCCAAGTGCTAGGATCAAAAGTGTGTGCTATTACCGCCTGACTCTTTTAAATGTGCCATTAGCCATGTTCAAGGGCTATTGGCTCACACCTTGAGACAAGTCTTCTAAGCTTTAGCTTTCTCACTGATAAGGTTTATCTGGATAGTGCCACATTATATATCTAAATTATCACAAATTTATTGTGTCAATATATACCTTCCTTCCCTCTATCCCAAACTGATTTATTTCCCCAGTAGCCATTCCCTTCAGAAAACTTTACTCTTCTGATTTGATGAACCAAATCAGAAGTTAGTAGTGATTTCACTTCTCCAGTACCCCCTCCCACATTACACGTGATCAAAGTGTGGTTGGCTCTAACTCCCGGAACACACACTGAACCAGAATGCATCTTTCTGTTTCATGCTATTACCTAGGTCAAGACTCTGACATCTTTTCCTTGATCACTTGTGTAGCTTCATGCATTTTTCTCCTGCATTCCTTTTTTCCCTTTGAATTCACTGGCCAGGCAATTGCCAGGGTGGTCTTCCCAAAAAATTAAAGTGAGATTGTATCATGACCCTGGTTTGAATCTGGAGGCTGACTCTATTTGGCATCTGATTCTTCCGATCAGATCCCGTGTGGCCTTGTGATCTCCATGCCCAAGTCCTTCCATTGTACTGGCCTTCTAACTGGAAATAGTCCTGCCTTTTCTCACCAGAAGCCTTGCTAGTTCTGCTCTCTTTATCTAGAACATTCTTACTTCAGACTTTCAAATGCCTGTCTGTCCCCCCCACCCCAAAGTTACTGTCTGGGAGAGCCTTTCCCCCAAACTCCGCCTTGCTCCCTTCTTCACCTCTGGCACCTTGCTGTTTTATTTTCTGGACGGCACTTGGTCTTTGAAGTTACATTGTGTACTTGTGTATTATGTGTATTATCTCTTTCCCAGACCAAAGGGTGGGGACCTTATCTGTTTTGCTCGGTGCCCCGTCTAGAGGGTGATAAAATATTTAACGAGGGGTTAGGTCCAGGAAGCTGGCCATAAGGCTGTGGCAGAGTCCTAGAAGTTTCCTGGTGCACTGAATCATGAGTAGGTCTTGGATGGGAGGTGGCCACATGGTAGACCCTACAGTGTCCAGTGTGGAAGGGGCAGGTCCTAGGAGCAGCAGCTGTTTCCGAGTTGGCGTATCTGAGTACCAAACATCCAGTTTAGGATCATACTGGCTGTGAGGCAGATAGATGCCTGTAAATACACGGAATGAATAGAGCACTGTAAAGGGACAAGTTGGACAAAAAGTGTAAGTGATGTCTTCTTCCTTCCTGGAATATCTGAGCTCATGTTGAGCCAAAGGATACAGAATCTAAGGTGATAGCTGGAATAAGAAACAATGATTTTTTTTTTGAAAACAGACTTTCATTTTTCAAATTGTTTTGTTGTGATAAAGTACACAAGACTTTTTAATTAGAGACATAAAAACAACAACAGAACCCCAAACAAGGTTTCCTATATCTTGGGGCTGGTCAGTACAAGCTGTGTAGTCAAGGTGACTCTGAACTTCTGATTCTTCTTCCTCTGCCTCTCAAGTCCTGGGATCATGCACCACCATGCCCCCACCCAGTTTGTTCAGGGCTGGGATCGAACCCAGGACGTCCTGTGCTAGGAAGCATTCCGCCAGCACAGGTATATACCAGCTCTTGGAAACATTTTTAAGCAGCTATTTCTATGGCTTTGATTACCTCCTAGAGGCAGGGCTTTTTAGTTCCTCTTGTAGGTGATTTTCAGTATGCCTTAGAAGCTTTTGTGTTTGTTTCCTTATCTGTAAGCATGGAGAGTCTATTTAAAGCCCTTTCTTCTAGATCAGTCACAAGGATCAAAAAGGAGTTAAAATACAGAGAAGCCTCGTGTTCATTAGGAGAACCACAGAAAGTATTACTCTGTGGCTAATCTTAAGGCCAGACTGCTGGATCCATGTGGCCTCTTGGAGATCATAGTGACACATACTGGTATGGTCTCTTCACTTTCTAGGCTATGACACTGCACTCCTGGAATTGCAGGGCTCACATTTGAATGAGATATCTTCTTTCCAGTATAGCACTCGGGACAGCTGTAGAATCAGGATGCCTAAATCACAGGAGCACCCAAACATGCTCATGTGACTTGAAGAAAGTAACTGTCAAAATTATATTAATGAGGGGCTGGAGAGATGGCTCAGTGGTTAAGACCACCGACTGCTCCTCCAGAGGACCTGGGTTTGAGTCCCAGACCCCACAGGGAAGCTCACAACTGTCTGTAATTCCAGTTCGGGGGTGGGGGGGGACCTGGCACTCTCTTCTGACCTCTGTGGACACTGCATGGATATGACTCACAGACCTACATGCACTCACACACATAAAATAAAAATAAGTGTAAGTCTTTAAAAATTATGATATTAATGAAGCTCTCTCCCTGAAAGTTGAAGACCAAGTTCTTGATCTGTGTTACTCTAGTTCATAGGGCTTTGACAGTTATGCCAAGGAGAATTTGGTTCAGGCCATGATGGTTAAAGAAATGGGGGTAGGGTGGGGTGGAGATGTGTGTGTGTGTGTGTGTGTATGTGTGTGTATTACAAACATATAGAAGTTATAATAATGTGTTTTCTCTTTTAGTTTAAAAATTAAGTTCAGAGTTAAGGAATAAAGACGTTTTGGTTTGCTATGGTGGTGCAATGCACCCAGGATTTGGGAGGCTGAAACAGGAGGATTGTGAACTTGAGTCCAGCCTGGGCTACATAGTGAGTTCAAAGCCAGCCAGTCTGAGTTATGTAGTAAGCAAGAGGAAACAAATAGTTTTCAGAGATGAAGAGAATGAATAAACAGAGGTGGCAACCACGTTGTAGCCTCCTTAGCTAACCTTTAACCCTTTATCTTGCTGGAGATCTCCACTATAGATTAGCTGGGTGTAGCCTGAGCCAGACATTATGTCTGCACTGGGGGATGACCAGACTGAGGTTTATAGACTTTCTAACCATGCGTGTCTACCTTTTATTTTGTGCACTACACATAGGGCCATTAATATGGTTTTATTGTGCTAGTAAGTCACCTTCTAATTGGCGAGGTGTCATTCTCCATCTGGCTGGAAAGCAACCTCCGAAGCACAGCCACGAGTGTAGCTTTGAACCCACTCAGTGGGTTGCTATGCCATAAGCAAGCTTTTGCTTATTTAATCTCCCGTCGTTTCATCTTTAGGGGCAGGGATAATAATACTGTGCACAGTAGAGGCCTGAAGATGAAGGAGGCTGTCGTGTTCTAAGCATTTAGAAATCCCTGCCAGTGTTGGGGGAGAGGGCTGTATGGCCTTCCCCTTTTCTGGGTCAGTTGCCCCCTCCTCTTACCTGTTCTGTGCTCAGGCCCTTAGACCACAGCTCTGAATGTCTGACAGCCACCTCCCTCCTTTAGCGTCCCTATCTTCCTGGTTACCCCCTTGTGTGCGTAAGTCCTTCCGTGGCTCAGTAGCAATCAGGTGGTTGTTAATCTAATTACCACTTCATAGAGTTCTTCAGATATGTGTATGAGCGAGCTTGTTCCATTTTTTTCTCTCTCCTAGGATGTGATTTTCATGTTTAAAGGAGGAATCTATTTAAACCACCCGAGCATCTCTCTTGTGAGATTGAGTAGTCGGGTCTTGATTATTTTAGTAAACATTTAGCTCCTGTGAACCTTGGTGAGTCCTAAAGAATATAAACAAACAAACCCAGCGTCAAATATGGAGAATACACAGGCAATACATAATTGTGAAAAGTTTGTGATAGGTATGAAGCCTGGAGGGACGAGAATTCATCCAGTAAGTGCTTTGGAGTGACACCATGTGACAGGCGCACAGCTCAAAGAGTTGAAGGTGAATGTTTCCTGCCTTCTGCTGTTACTG
The DNA here is from genome assembly GCA_019843965.1 of Rhynchomys soricoides. Lineage (NCBI taxonomy): Eukaryota > Metazoa > Chordata > Mammalia > Rodentia > Muridae > Rhynchomys > Rhynchomys soricoides. The sequence goes on from JADRCH010000243.1 coordinate 4,255,253, forward strand.
TGAGGACCTGAGGCCCAGCATGGCGTGAGGGGAGGGTTGGGATGGCGGATGCCAGCAGGCCAGTTGGTAAGGCAGTGTCACATAAGGGAAAACATGGGAGGTGAGGGAGTTTCAGAAAGAAGTAACACAGCAAGAGGTGGGGTGAGGGTCTCTCTTCTAACAATCAAAAAGAAAAAGCTGAAAATGTAGCTTCGATGTGTTTCCTTTTGTTTGGTTGTTATGTGCTCATCTGAACCTATCACTGAGCCTGTTTTAATGTTTTTCTGTTTAGCAGACCCCACCGACAGGGTATGGTACAGTTTGTTTACCATTTAAATAATCAATGGACTCAATTCCCCAATAAAAAGACATAGACTGACGGACTGGGTCCATAAACAGGACCCAGCATTTTGCTGCATCCAGGAAACGAACCTCTGTGTTAAAGACTAACACTATCTCAGAGTAAAGGGCTGGAAAACAATTTTCCAGGCAAATGGCCCCAAGAAACAGGCTGGAGTAGCCATTCTAATATCGGATAAAATTGACTTTCAACCAAAAGTCATCAAAAAAGAAAAGGAAGGAAGTTTTCCTTTTACAGCGTATAAAACATTTCTCTGAATTATATATGTTGTTGGACTTGTCCTTAGCCTAAACGCTGAGGCATGGTCTCAAATGTTCTTTTTTTTTTTAAAAGAATTTTTAATCTTTAGATTACTGGAGGTGGGATTAGTAGGTTTTTTATTTTATTTTTTGTTCTTTCTTACTTTTTAAAAAAAGTATAATGCCTGTGGAGCCTTAAACTAGTTTAAGGCCTGTTGTACTTAAACTCGTTTGTTCAGTTGGCATTATGCAGAATTTAAAGTTTTATACACGCATTACATTTTTATATTTATGTGTGTGTGTGTGTGTGTGTGTGTGTGTGTGTGTATGTGTAGATGTGTGTGTCACAGCAGCCTGAGTATAGAGGTCAGAGGACAACTGGAGGGACTTTGCTCTCTTCTCTCCATCTACCAAGTGGCTTCCAGGGGTTGAGCTTGGATCTCAAGCCCAAGCTCCATAGCAAGCACCTTTCTTTCTGTTCCTATATGCTAAGTTAAAGGGTTAGAACCTTTCAGTTTTGGGAAATTAATTGCTAAAATCTATCTCCTCATTATTTTTGATATTGTAGTTTCTTTTGTTTCTGAGACTGGGTGTTACATAGCTCAATATGGTCTAGAATTCTCTGTGTAGCCCGAGCTGGCTTTGAACTCCACTTCTGCCTCGTATCTCATAGCAGATGCCCTGGTCCTCTGGCTCTTGTAGTCTTTCTGTCCCTTCTTTCATAATGTTCCCTGAGCCTTAGGTGTAAGCATTGGGTTGGAGATGTACATAGTGGGGTTGGCATCCCATGGCCAGTTAGAACAATGTTAGTTAAAAGTGGCTGAAGTAAGTGTCCGTGTGTTAACTGATGCCTGGTTGGCTAACTGCATTCGTTTTGCTCTTCTCACAGACCATGTTTCTTCCTTTCTTCACCAGCTTTATTAATATCTGTGAATTATGATTTCTGAACTGCCTTAAACTTATCATTAAATCTGTAGCTTCAACGGGTTATTTAAAATGCAGGGAAAAAATTGTCAAGAAAAATGTTAGTTTGAAATAACAAGGATGTTTATATCAAATGTTTATTAAAACAGTAACTCAGCAGCTGTCAGAGAAGAGCAGCCTGTCATCCTGCCCTGTAAATCTCATGATAGCATCATGCAGGGAGGAAGGGAGGGGCGGGACATGGCCGGGCTGACTGGTTTCCTGTTTGCAGTTCCTTCCTTTAGTCGGTTGATAGGCAACTCTTTTGTGATAGTGCCTGTAAATGGGCCACAGTTTTGTTCTCCCAAGCCTGTGTTTTTAGTGACTTTGAAATAGCTCAGGCTTCCTGAAAATTGTAGGTTTTCTCCAGTCTCCCCCAAACTGGTGTTCTGTTTGTCTTTTCCACATGGCATGGCACCACTTTCCCATGGTCAGCTCTCCTTGTGTGTTCCCTCTAGCTGGGATCTAGGAACAGTACCTGTTTCCTTTTTGTTTGCCGAAGGCATCTTTCTCAATTTACTGCATAAATATTTTCTGTATTTTGTTTTTCTCTGCTTCTGCTGAGGACGCTGAAAACAAGCTCCCTCTGTGCTCAGATAAGCTTGCACACACATCTACATGTCTCGGACTGAACTCAGTGATAGAACACGTATTCGTCTAGCATGTTGAGGTTCAGGTTCAGTCCCTGAGATGGCTCAGTGGGTACATGTGCTTGCTGAGCGAACCTGGCATACTGATTTTGATATGAGAGCCCGCTTAAATGCGGAAGGGGAGAACCAAGCTGGCCTCTGAACTCCGTATGACCCCTGTCATTAAACAAGAACAAGAACAAGAACAACAACAACAATGTTGTATAAAGAAAGAGAGAGAGAGAGAGTCAGGAGTGGTGATTTACACCTGCCATCCCAGCACTTCAGAGTCTAAGACAGGAGGATTGCTACAGGTTCAAGGTCAGTCTGGGCTACATAGTAGACTCTCCCCCATGTGGGGTGTGTGTGTGTGTGTGCACGTGTGTGTGTGTGTGTGTGTGTGCACGTGTGTGTGTGTGCACGTGTGTGTGCACTGTGTGTGTGCACTGTGTGTGTGCACGTGTGTGTGTGTATGTGCACTGTGTGTGTGTGTGTGCACGTGTAGTTTTGCATATATAACTACATATTTTTATTACATGAGTTCATTGTGGAAATAAAAGTTAAGAAGCCCCTTAAAATCCTTATGCGATTTTCTATGGTAAGTCCGTGGCTTTCAATGTATTTGCCATGCCTACTGTGAGACCATGTCCTGAATGAGTGTCCTTTGGCATCCCTGGCATTTGCTGTTCTGTTTTGTGTCGCTTTCCGGATGGTGCTAGCTCACAGTCAGACATGTGCTCGTGCAGGGCCACAGGCTTCCTCTTCAACAGGACAAGTTTACTAGGACATATGACACAGGAAGTAAACCTTCCGAGTTTTATTTATGCAAAGTGATGTTATGCAATGATCGCATTGGGGTAAAATTTAATACTGAGTGTATGGGGTGGATTTACTGTTTCCTCTTAGTTTTAAAGTAATCATGTTAGGTTAGAAAACTAGATCCAGTTTTACAGGGCCACTGGAGTGTCTCCATAGGAAACCACTGGAAGAACCTTGACTCAGGTCTGCTAGAGACGCAGTAGGGTAGATCTAATGGCTTGTCCAAGATCAATTCCATTTCTTGAAGAGAAAGACCAGAACCCAGGTTCAGTCCCTAGGCTGAAGCTTTGTTTAGTCAGAGATAACTGAGAGGCTCCTCTTAGGATAACATTAGCTAAGGGATTGAAGACAGCATGCTGAGAGGACCGCTGGGCTTGTCCTGTGACAGAGAGGTATTGTAGTGTTTCCAGTACAGGTGTGTGGGCTCTCCTCCAGGGAACAGCTGAGTGTTGATTCTGGCTAACTGGGTGAGCATCTACTCACCTCTGAGTTCCTGCCAGATGTAACCATAGCTCTTTTCAGATCTGCTTTGTATGTAATGTTTGTGGATGATTTAGGGTAGGTCTGAACAGGGGGCGGAGTGATAAGGGAATGGGAGAAGGAAGTGGGTGAGGCTCGAATCTTGGGATAGATTTTTGTCTCTTTTCTCCCTTAACGCCCCCCCCCCATTTACACGTATATTGAATGACTTCATGAGGTTACCCCCCTTCCTTTTTTAAGACAAGGCTTTCATGTAGCGCTCAGGCTCAGACTCAAGTTGAAGCCGAGGATGGACCTGGATTTCTGATCTAAGGTCCTCTATCTTGTAGTTATACACAGTGCTGGAGATTGAACCCAGGACCTTGTGCATGCTAGGCAAGGACTCTACCAACTGAGCCACATCTCCTGCCCATCAGGCAGTTTCTTACATTACAGTGTGGGAGGCATGCTGTTCTCTTTTCTATATTATTATTTAAAAAATCGGTGTGGGGATGAAGCTCAGTTGTCAGAATGCTCGCTTGGCACACATGGATCCCTGGGTTCAAGGACTAGCACCATAGAGGACATAGTGACACGTGCCTGCATTTGAGAGAAGGATCTGTCTAATCTCATGTTAGACAGGAGGATCTGGACGTCAAAGTCATCTTCTACTGTATAGAGAAGTCAAGGCCAGCTTGGGCTACATGATAAGATTGTCTCAAATAAAACAAAATCAGGACTGGGGATTATTTTTGCGTGTTTTTTAAGGGCCTGGACTTAGTCACAGAATGTATGGATAATTGTTTGGCTTTTTAAGATTAGTCCACAGCTAACAGGATCAAGTTGAAGAAAAACTGCCGATATTTTCAATTCCTCCGAGAGACTTCCATTGCTAAATCATGGACACATATCAAGTTCCAGGTGGTTTTTCGTCAGCTGATACTGGGATCATAAGAAAAGCTGCTTGGGTTAAGTGCTCAGATCATAAGACTTACCCTTACCATAGTATCGTTTGAATCACTAGGTTACCCCGGAGCTTCCCTCAGGCTTTTCCTGCCTTTCTCTAGGCAGCCAGAATAGGCGTTGGGAGTAACCTTGAATGAGACAAGCCTGTGTTTGGGTGTCAACCTGGGGCCCTGCATAGGCAGCCTGAGCCTCCTAAGTCAGTGTGAAGAGAGTTGGAATGTCCTCAAGAATTATACTTTAGGTTTATAATAGATTCTGGATTGCATAATTTTAATGTGTGAATTTTACACATTACACAACTGAGTGTGGTGGCACACACTAATGTCATCATTTGGAGACTGAAGAAGGGTGATTGTGAGTGCCAGGCTACTCTGGGCAACATAGTGACACCCTGTTTCAAACCAAAGAACGAATGTCTCCAAAACCATGTGCCCCTCCAAAACATAGAAAGATATTCCATTTGATATAAAGCATTTCATCATGTTTACATACATTTATATATTATATATTAAACCATATCCCTTCTCCATTGTGGAAAGTGAATTAGTTCATTAAAAACTCTCTCCATACGTAATTTTAAAGGGGAGCCAGCCGTAGCTCCTGTTCCGCTTGCTCTGTAGACATCACTAAGATCTTAGAACTTAAGATGTGGTTGCACATTAGTGAACAGACTGTGCCAGGTGAGCCCCTGGGACAGAGGTTACTACTCGGCTTTCTTTTCTCTCACTTCGTCCTCCGTCTCTCTCCTTCCTTTTCCTCTCCTGTTCCAACATGTGTCCCCTCCCCAGCCCCTCCTGAGTCTTCCTCTGTAGCCCTGGGTATCGTCAAACTCCACTGATCCTCAGTCTCTGTCTCCTTGTGCCTTTGTTAATTCTTTTCCTTGCTGCCCTGCCTTAACCTTGCTGGCCCTGGCCCCTGTCTTCTCAGGACTTCCATGACAGGGCCTTGAAGGGCTTTTGACATTTCATTTTGTAGATCTAGGCTTTTCTTTTTTTTATTCTCAGTGACCTAAAGCTGCACATTTAGTTTGGTGGCAAAGTCGTGGCTCACAAAAGTAAGTAGCTTTGCTGGTGTCATCTTTGCCTGAAGGAACCACTCAGAGTTGTTCCACGACTTCATCAAGCATTAGCAGGGGTGGCATTTGTGGTTAACAGCTTCAAACTAAGGAGCAGAGCGTCAGCCTTTCTGTGGGATTATACACAGGCTGAGTCAGACTCACAATTCTTTCAGGAGTAGGTGTGAGTCATTCAGTGGGTTTGTTTGGGGAATTTCTTATTTAATCAAAAATAACATAAAATTTTTTTTTAGACAGGCTCTTCCTGGTGTTTCTCCTTCCTGATCCGTCTGCCTCCCTCAGCCCACCCTCCTGCCTGTCCTTCATGATGCCATTTTCTTACCACCTCACTCAGAACAAAGCTCAAGTATAGCCTCTAATGTGCACTCTTCCCATGCTAGAGCGAGTTTCTGGAGTAAAGACGATGCTCACTCATATCTATGTTACCTGTGCCCAAGCTAGGACCTGTCTCTGCAGTTTTAGTGAATAAGGGGATGTGTGAGCTAGGAAACCTCCCTGCAGGGGATTCAGAGTCCCAGAGGTGGGGATCCTGTGTTGACCACGTAAACACAGCGCAGACAGACCTCCCTCTCAGTCTCTCCATTACATTACCAATAGACTCCTCATTATCCCTGATGCCACTTTCTGAGGTTTCAGTCTATTTTGGCCCTATCATATTAAATGGAAATTTCCAAAAATAACAAAAAGTTTTTAAGTTGTGCACCATTTTGAGTAGTATCATGATGTTTCTCACTGCTTGGTTCTATCCCACCGAGGCTATGAATTATCCCTGCGTCCGACAGCTCCACACTACCTGTCTTGGTATCTAGTCTACTGGCATCCTGCCTCACTGTTTATATTGCAGGGATCGTCACCAGGTTACTCTACCTGTATTATCCGCTCAACTTCATCTGATCACAAAGGCACTGCATTTCTTTTTTCTTTTTTCCTTTTTTTAGATTTATTTATTTATGTATGTCTTCTGGTTGCTGAAACACCAGAAAAAGGGCATCAGACCCCATTACAGATGGTTGTGAGCCACCATGTGGTTGCTGGGAATTGAACTCATGACCTCTGGAAGAGCAGCCAGTGCTCTTAACCTCTGAGCCATCTCTCCAGTGAAAGTGGTGTAAGAAGAGATTTTGAGAGACTACATTCACACAGCTTCTATTATAGCATGCTGTTACAGTTTTTTGTCATTACTAGTTTTTGTTGTTAATCTTTTGTATAATAAATTAAATATCATAGGTATATCTCTCTCTATCTATCCATCCATCCACAGCTAACCAGGAGCCAGTGGAATGGTTCATCAGGTAAAGTGCTTGCTCTCTAGGCTTGAGCCCTAGAACCCACACACATGTAGAAAGAGACAGCTGACGTCACACAGTCATACTCTGAGCTCCACACCCGTGCCTACACACATTACACACAAATATGATGATAATTAGCAAGTAATGAGAAAAAAAAAGCACAAAAAAAGCAAAAGATATGTAGCCTTTGGGTCTTCGTGGTTTCAAGCTTCCCTTCTGGGCTGACAAACTTGGCCCCTGTGGGGAAGTGGAGGTCACTCTGCTTTAGTCCTTGTGGCCTCTCACCAGAATCCCACTTCAGCATTCGATTTGAGTCAGCTGCTTGTTAAAATGTGGGAGTAGGAAGGAGATCCCAGACGGGCATAGCGCCGGAGAATGTGCTAACGTTACAGCACATCATCTGCTTTAGGATAAGGGAAGTCCCAGATCCTGTTAGTTTTAATGAGTATGTTCCCTTCCAGATATGTCTGAGATTTTTGAGAAAATTCTCAGTGAGTTGTAGTTTTGACTATAAACTACATTTTTTTCTAGAGCCAAGTTTTAAATTTAGTTTTCTTCTTAGCGATACTTTGGTGAATTGTAAGGGAAATTATGACAAAAATGGGGTTAACGTTTTAAAAAGTTCCAAAATAGTTTTGTTTTTCTATCTCCAACTAAGTGAATGTATTTGGAAAAAAAAATATGAAAGGATATCCTGGCTTTGGACTGATGCTATGATTAGCACAGAGATTAACAAGTGTACTAGATACTAGATTTTATATCTGACATATTGTACTTCTGAATTCAGGAAAGAGGAGGTTGATTAAGATCTTCTATTACTCTGTTGGGCATGGTGGCCCACAAATCCCAGCACTCTAGAGGCAGAAGCAGGTAGATCATTATGAGTTAAAAACCAGCCTGGTCTACATATTGAGTTCCATGCTAGCTAGGGCTGCATAATGATATATTGTCTCCACAAAACAAAACAAAGCAAAACAACTGCCACCTCCAAACAAACAAACAACAGAACTTGCAGTTATCTTCTTTTTTTGAGATTTAAGGCTGTTGTTTGACCTAGGCCTCCCAAGTCCACAAGCTTCAGGGTGGTGTCAGCAGGCCTCTGACCTTTCCCCTGTCTGCTCTAGCAGTACAGACACTCATTTTTCTCTACAGAGTTGCCCCAGTGGCTCTGGACACAGATTCTTCCTAGAAGCAGACAAGCCTTAGGGAGACTCACGCCTTCCCCCCACCTCCAGCCTTCCTAGTCTCCACCCTCGCTGTACCAGGAGACTCAGGCCTTTTCAGAGGATATGGAACCAGGAGGGAAGGGACCCCCGTTAGAGTTGACATCCCAGTATCTTTGAAACCCTTGTCTTATTGCCTTATACACCCAAGTCCCGGTGCACGCCACCCAGAGCCAGCCACCTCGCCTCATCCAGCATCCTGTCATTTCACTGTCCCTCTCTCTCCAGTTGTGTCCCCTCCCCAAATCTCTTTCTTCTCATCAGACTACCTCCTGTTGCCTTTTCTTTCTCTTTCTCCTCCTTTTCTTAATTGGCTAATGGATAGAATATCAGTGTTGTGATTACTGGAACTTTTTCCTTGTTTAGAGCAGAATCATTCTTAGACTCACTCAAGCTTAAAACATTAAACAAGGCCATGGTGGTGCACACCTTTAATCTAGCACTCCTGAGGCAAAGGCAAGCAGATCTCTGTGAGTTCTAAGCTAGCCTTTTCTATGTGGTAGGTTCCAGGTCAGCCAGGGCTACATAGTAAGACCCAATCTCAAACAAGCAAGCAAGTAAGCAAGCAAAAAGCAAAAAACAAAACAAAACAAAACAAAACACAAAAACAAAACCCCTAAAACTTAATGAATTTCCTGGTCGTTTTAGTGGGAATAAGTCATTTATTCCTTTCCGTGGAAACCTTTATCCTCCCTCCAGTCTGGTTGATATGTGTATTCTTTTATTGAACTAGTATTTACGAACACTTGTGAGAGACACTCATCTGTGCTCTCAGATGGTATGGTTGAACAAGAGGGTTTGAACCCCTACCTCTCTGAGTTTATATCTTGCTGGGAGAAGCAAGGTGTAAAACGTAGTGGCACGTGCTGGCGGATGGTTGTCTACTTCATACTGGAATCAGGGAAGTCCTCGAGCTGCCGACAGTTAAGATGGTACACAGGGAGAGTATTTTGGGTAGAGCATGTCCCAAAGGCTTCAGGGCGGGAATGAGTGCGATGGGAAAGGAGCTAAGGCAAAGCCTAGGTCTCTGCATCGTGGAGTGGAGGACAACACAGGGAATGAGCTCTGGGGTCTCTGTTCAACTGGTCCAGAAGAATGAGTCTGGTATCATTCTGCATGACACAAGATGCTGTCAGGGAGTTAAAATGGCCCAACAGCCTTTTAAACTCACCTGCTACTTTGATGACATACCTTCACGACTGAAATTTATTCTGTTCCATCATGAAAGTTTAATTGTTAACATGTCTGTCTTTTCTGTTCTCACTTTTGTGTTCTGAAAATGTAACTCAGTGTCTACAAGTGAACGAAGAGGCAGATGTGGTACTTGAGATATGAAAGACCTTAGCAAATCCTGTTGATACTGTCTTGACATTTCACTGATTTTTTTCATTAAAGCTGATATTGCATGTTTATTTGTGGCTCTGAAGAATACCACGGTCTTTAACGTTCAAATACATGTAATGGTGGTCTTCAGCCATAGCTGTGTGTCAGAAGTACCCATAAATAATCATAGTCAGACCTCATAGCTAGTGAGTTTGACTCTTAGGCAGGTCTGAATGACTGTTATCTTGAAACAGCTTCAAGGGTTTCCTTGTTGCTTCTTAGTGTACTGAAAACTGGGAGCATCTCCTAGATTGAAAGATAAGAAGTATGCATGGGATGCTCTGTGAGGTCAGAAGCATGTTGGCCTTGATCTTGGCATTATCCATGGTTCCTGTATCAGAACTCTTCATTGGACCAAGATAAGAATTGTCTGTGTTGGAATTATGGGAAATTCTCTGCCACTATCCTTTTCCTGTCTCTTCCCCTTCCTCATTTCCCTTTCACTGGTAAGCCTGAGCTTCAAGTCCTGATGCTACAGAGATGTGAAGGAGGAACAGCTGACTATGGGGTGAGGAAGTGTGTGATGGAATTTTACAAGAAGTGATGTTTATTCACTAAAGTGACCTGGAAGGGGTTGGAGGTGAGGCAGTGTGTGGGGATGAGAATTCCTAGTAGCTACAAGGAAGGAAGGTGGACTTTCCATAAAGTAAGTGTGTGGTAAGGTAGGTCTGTGGTTGCCTTTATTTGTCTGTGTTCTCGTTTGTGGAAATTAGTAAGCTATGGTATGTAGGAACCTGGTTACTTAAAAACAAGATCTTTGCATGCTTAAGAGGGATCCATTCTTTTCTCTTTTTGAAGGACAATCCTGTCATGTGTCATGTGTTTGCAAAGTTCAGGCTAACATCCAGACAAATGACCACAGGATCTGTTCTGCAAACACCCAGTGGGTCAAGCTCTTGTTTTCCCTGCATTCTCCAAGCAACAGCTCACGTGCAAACACTGGAAGAGAACAGCCAGTTCCTTGTTGGGGCTCATTGTTAGTTTTCTATTCTTGAGTAAGTTCAAAGAACAGGAGCTTACCTGTTACCAGGAGATTTGAGGCCTGAGGCTTAGTTGCACGCAGTGTGGCTCCGCCTTAAAACTTTGCCTTAACATCTCCCACCACCTACTCAAAACCAGAGAGAGACAGGATAAATATATTTTGAAAATGTTTTGAAATTATTTATTATTTTTGAGATAAGGTCTTGTGCTATCACCCAGGCTGGCATCAAACCTGAGATCCCTCTGTCTTAACCTCTAAGTGCTGGCATTACAGGCAAGATCCACTCCAGTCAGCTGAAATTTTAACTTAGAGAACACTGCTGTTGTTTAAGGTGCCTTGGGTACATGATCTGGTTACTGGATGGACACTGAGAGCCTGGTTTACCTTCTCCACTACTGGCAGATCACAGGCCCCTGTTTGATGGAAAATGTCTAACCTTGACTGGGTTCCGCCTCTGCTTAGCAGTTCTCATTCTGTGTGTCCAGAAAGTGTTTTCTTTCCAATAGTTTTCATTTGTTACTGCAAGGAAATCTCTCCTCTTATCTTTGCCCCTCTTCTTCTTGCCTCAAGTTTTAAATCAGCCCTAAATAAAATGCCAAATATTAAGGAGAGTTATGCATTTTGAAGTAAAATTGATAAAAATATAATAAAATACTATTAAAACATTTGAAGTGGTTCAGATTTCAATCTAGAGTCACTAAAAACATATTCATTCATTTCCTCATGGTTTCATTATTTTTAAGATTTTACTTTTATTTATTATTATTTTGCGTGAGAGAGAGTGCAGGCACACATGTGTCCTGGGAACTCGGAGGTCAGAGGGCAATTTTGTGGAGTCTGTTTCTCCTTTCACTTTTACATGGCTTCTGGGGATTGAACTCAGGTTGTCAGGCTGTCATCACTAGCTTCAACTTTGAACTTTGATCTTGGGAAAAGCATTTCCAGAGTTTGAGATACTTGCCTTGTGTAAGGAAGCTTTGAAGTGTCGTTCATTTGTAAGTGAAAGAATTATCATATACAACCACAGGTGTTTGGAAAACTTAAATGTTAAATCATGACTCATATCTGTCACTAATATCTTAATCATAACCATGTTCTGATTCCTTATCTTTTGAGCCTGATTTTGAGTTTTACCTACAGGTTGGCTTCTGACAATGGAGGATAGGGTATACACAGGCTAATGTTTACCTGGGTATTGTATGTAACATGTAACCTGAACATGAAGGACTTAGGAATTCTAGGGGTCACACATTTTCTTCCTTCCCCCTGTACTTTTTTTTTTTTTTTTTTTTTAAAGCATCTGTGTATGAGATATTGGTGTGGCTTTCTTTGGTTCGCTTGGCAAAGGATTGGCCTGTGTCCTTATGATCTAACTGTCAGTGATGTGTGTGTTGGCTCATGGGCTTGAATCAGGCACACGCAGTCCACAGTGTCATTGAAACAGTGCTGGCAAAAGATGTGTAACTGTCCCAGCCATATCATCAGCTCTGGAAAGACTCTATTCAGGCTGATTATGAAAATTCTGCTTTCCATCAAATTAAATGGGGAGACACATGTGGCTAATGTCTGCAATCCTCCCAAACTACCCATCAAAGGCTCCTGCTGGCTCCACTCCGACTGCGTCCATGAGAGAGGTGGAAGGCACATGTCTCATCCAAATGAATTTTGAGATAAACACAACCGTGTGTCCGCTGCTTGCCATCTGTCTACTTAACCCAAGCTTCAGATGAAAATGTAGAGATGTCACAAGGGCATTTCAGAGCAAACAGAACCTCAGAGAAGCAAACAAAGTCACAGCTATTTCTAGACCTTGTTCTCTGGAAGATGCAGGATGAAGGATTTTGAGGGTAGAAATAAGTGATGGGGTGGTTATGTGAGGCCCAATTCTGCTTCCCCCTACAGTGTACTGTGTCTCCATCTTTGTTGGGCAGAAGTACTGTGTTCTTCATTGCTGACTTCCGGGTCTGTGGTTTCGATTGGACTGGAAGGATTTTCTATACACTGGCTTCAAACCAGAGTGTGCAGGAGACAAGGTGCAGTCTTCTTATCGTGTCTTAATTAAGATGCCGAGCGTGATAGATTTAAAGTAGACCAAGACCCAGGCCGTTGAGAACACAGTCGCATTTTTTGCTTTGTAACCCCAGGCTTGCCTATTTAAATGTCAGCGATTGTTCCACTCTGAGTATTTCTGCTTCTGCAAGTTAGAACAAAAGTGAAATTGTTTGTGCATCTCACAAATGAGTGGTTTTTCCCCTATTTTCTTTTTTTAAATTATCAAGTTGAATGAAGATATTGTTTTTCTCATCATTGGATAGAATGGCAGGGTATGAATAAGAAGGAAATGTTGCAAAACATTAAAAATTTAAACATTTCTGTTTGTGCTTGTTTATGACAACTAAAAATTAAATCTGTCTTCAGGAAACAGCAGTTTACAAATTAAGGGCATTTAAGAAGTCTGAGAATAAAATCTTAGGTACCAATGAGTTTCCTGACATCAGCTCTTTGCTGAGTTTCTTGCTGTATACTCTGTTTTTTTCCTTTTTTTCTTTTTTTCTGTAGATACACTTTCTGTGTGTATCTGTAGTCTTTGTAGGTAATTTTTTCCCCACTGTTGGCCATCTGGTTCCTTTGTTCATGAAAATTAAAATATAAAAACCATGAATCAGAATAGTAACGACTCTCTCTCCTTTACATGTACATGGTTCAAGAGACACATGGCTAGCCTAATTGGTGATCCTGAGATATTTTGAGAGTGGATTTGATAAAGCAGGGGCTGGAGGCATTTATTTTAATGTTCATGCTAAGGCACTGTGAGGCTTGGAGACTAAAGAGACAGGACTGAGAGAGATACCAGTGTCTGCATTTAAACAAGAGGATTTTTCTGGGTGATGGTCTCATCATCCTGATTTTAGCACTCTCAAGGGGCATTAACTACCTCATGTCTCCATGTTCATATTCCTAGGCAGCCCTTTGGGCTTAGTTCTATGAACCATCCAGATCTAGATTCACACAGATATAGGTAGTTGTATTAGTTTTCTTGCCACTGCGACAGAATATTGGGCAGGAGCAACCTAAGAAAGGGGATTGATTCTCTCTCAAGGTTTTGGATATTTTAATACATACATCCCAGTCCTGTTGATTCAAGATGAGACAGAATCACAGTGCTGGGAAGGTGGAGGAAAAGCATCTCATGGTATACAGGAAGCAGAGAATGAGGAAGGAATTGGGGGACCATGTATAACATGCATCATCATATCCCTAATGACTGACTTCCTCCAATGAGGGCCCACCCTCTGAAGTTCTCATGGAGTCCATGAGAGACATTTGAGAAAGTATTGTGGGACTAATTGGATCTCTTTTCTGTAATCTCTTGCTGTGGAAGAGCTTTCAGTCAGGTACAGTTAGAAGTATGCTACATGTATATTACACTGTTTAATATCTCTCTAACAAACAGCATATGACCTAGCAATGTCTCAAGGACACTGTGACTTGTCTGAGAGAAGTTCATGGTCCAGTAATGTCCCCTCTTCACACTTCTGGAAACAGAAGTATAGAGAATGAATGTGATGCCATTTGCAGGCAAAAGAGCCTACCTCTGAACCCAGGCACGTTGGCTCCTGACCACTGTGCTTTGTTATCATACTCTCTAGGTTGGAGATCAGTATTTGTGAATGTTGTATTTCTTTACAAAGAAATCTTTTTATTGTTTGTACTACGAGCAACCATTTTTAGAGCGCTTTCTATGTGCATTGTGCTGAGCCTTGCGAATCTGAAGACATGAAAATTACCTTCATTAGCATTTACAGCCTAGCTAAGGAGACAGACAAAAATCAGATAACTGTAGAAACAAATTTCAGTAGGCATTTGAAGAAGTTGGACTAGAAGGTTCAGCGGTTAAAAGTTTGAGTCCTGCCTTGGGTTACATGAGACCCTGTTTAAAAAACAAAATTTAACCATAGTGACCTGAGATAGATCTCTGGGACCCACAGGGTGGAAGGAGAGAACTGGCACTTGCAAGTTATCCTCTGATCTCCATGCGTGTGCGTGCGCACACATAATGTAAGTTTTAAAAACCAAGTAAAGAAGTCTGTGTTTATGTTAATTCGTCTTTGTAATTTAGAGAAGAAAAATACCCTTGAAATTTCATGTTTTCTCAGAGAGTATCCTTCAATGTTGGCAGTGAATTTTTCTGTTATTTTCCTCAAAATATTACTTGTTCAGAAGACAGAAACAAGCAGAGAACAGTCTTCCCCAGATAGGTCTGTCCCTGTAACACTGCCATGGTGGCTTGAAATTGACATTCTGGTCAGTTCTCAGCCAATTAAATTTTTTCCCAAAGAGATGTCCAAGAAACTGACATTACAACCTGAAAATAGTTGAGAACTAAGTTTCTCATCTGGGTATGACCCCTCTCCCCACCTCCAAAGAGATTGTCTTCGAAACTATCAGACTAGAGGGTCAGGCTTAGCAGAAGGTACCTTTACTCACTGAGCCATTTTATCAGCTCCTTAGATTTCTTTTAAAGGTATATTTAGCTTATAAGTAAGTATGTTTCATTAGTAAACTTTTTTCTTATTAAAAAAGAGTAACACTCCTCCAAAGAAAGCTTGAACCATAGTAAGGCTCAAGGCTGTATCCATAAAAAGATCGTTACTGAGTTTACGGTCTGCCTTAGACTTCTATGTGCAGGCAACTATTGTTCCTAAGAATCACAGATTGTATACTAGGGAGAGTGAGTTGTCAGAGTGCAAGAATAGAGTTGCAAATCTCAAGTTGCTTCTGAAAACCACACATATTATTTTTATAGGCTTTAGCTTAAAAGATAATTTAAAAATATTGCAAGTAAATTCTGAGAATGTTTTAAGTAGTGCCTTGGGGTGAACTGGTATTCTGTGAAGTTAGGAGAGATTCCTAACTTGACATATCATCCGTGTGTCATATACATACAGATGCTTTAAAGTTTATGTTATGTATTGTAATATTCCTTTCTGTGTTGATTCAGTGACAGATTTTCCACTTGTAACGCTATAAAATACTTGAAATCACATTGGTATATGATAACGGAGTGTCTGTGTGAAGAGACTTGGTAGTATGTGGTGATGTGTGAGACTTAATCCATCATAATTAAAGTTTAGGCATCAGTGGCTTATTAATAAACATTACAGATTATTTTAGTTTGTAGTACTATACTTTTTCCTATGTTTTTATTTTATTTTTATTGGTTTTGCGAGACAGGGTTTCTTTGTGTAGCCCTGGCTGTCCTGGAACTCACTCTGTAGACCAGGCTGGCCTCGAACTCAGAAATCCGCCTTCCTCTGCCTCCCGAGTGCTGGGAGTGCTGGGATGAAAGGTGTGTGCCACCACTTCCCGGCTTTTCCTATGTTTTAAAATAAAAACCCATTTATCTCTTGAATAGTATGTGTTACAATCCTGCCTCTCAGGAATCATGTAACAAATAGAAAAAGTCTTTGTTTTCTGACACTGAAGTTAATTAAATAAAAAAAAAAATCACTTTGATTAGTAGACTCATGTTCAGTTAAAAATAAGTATGTATATATTAGCCTTTTTATTTTATTTTTATTGAGCAGGTCTGTAGGATTTCCTGGCAAGAATAGAACAATTTTATATAAGTAATGCAGGTGTCACTCACTAAATTGGAATGGAATGAAACACTGTGTCTGTCAGTGATTTTTGTCAGGTGTCAATCAAAGTTTGCAAGGGATAGAAAGTACATGCATACACACACACATCAGAATATCTAGTAGGTGCTTTGAAATTAGTTTCAGAAGATATTTTTAGGAAATATTAGATTTGTCTAGCACAACTTTGGGACTATTTTTCAATATGGACTTTTTTTTGAAAAGACGTTAAACATTTCATAACTTGATTTAATTACTTCCTATTTTTTTAAAAAAATGTTGTTCACACCTGTACAAAACTAAGAATAGAGTAGGATGTACCCTTTTCTTCAATTCTGCATCACCTCGGTTCCTCACAAACCTCTGCTCTTAACAGTTTGAAATCTTGTAATTAAAAAAAAAACAAACCAAAAAAAACCCCCCAAAACAAAAACATGCATGATTTCTTTAGGAAGTGGGAGAAAGGGAGTCCTGTCTCTCAGACTGTTTGGAGGGAGGGTCTGTGTTCAAATTTGGCCACAGAGGAACAGCAGCAGTTTGGAGCAATCTGTACATTTTTGGGCTTTGGATTCATTGACCGTAAGGCTCATAAATGTTAGTTTCCTTCCTGGCTTCAATCAGGCCTCTGTCTCTCTATTTCCCACCTCCCCCCCCCCCTTCATCTAAGAAGATCTGGCATAGGGAATACATACAACATTCATATTTCCTCTTGGGGGAAAAAAATGGGATTTTTATATCAAAATGAGGGACACATGCGTGTGTCATTCAACAACGAATTCTTGTCCAAGGAGAATATTTTCCCACTCCCCCCCAGACTGTAAAAGGTCAACCTGTAACAGATGTTCCAGGGATCTTCCTGGAACTTAGACGGGCTCTGTTGGGTTTCACTCTGCACCCATTAATAATGTAGTACTGGGGTAAAAATAAAAACAACGGCTCTCATCTTACAGTGGGAGAACATGCCTCCTGTGTGCTAAGTCATGCAGGTGGATGGAGGGAAGCCCTGTGGAGTAACCAGTCTGAAAAGGTTATTTTATGTGGGCCCGGGTGACTGCCTCCTGCAGCCCTATTGCCTCAAGATGAAAGGGAATTAGTGTAATTGCATCTTAGGAGGGAAATGCATTTTTACTTTATAAAGGACGTTGTATAAGCTTTAATTATCTAATCTAAACACAAGAAGCTTTCTCCCAGCAGCTTTCTCTGGTAGCAGCCATAGGCAACGTCCAAACCCCCTAAACTTGAGAAAACAGTGCTTTTTCACCAGCTCCATAACAGAACCCACCCATCAGGGTACAGTAAGGTTACATTGTAGCATTGGTTAACGCAAAGAGGCCTTGAAGCTAGGATTGGCTTAAATCGATTTTTAAAATGAATTGAGCTGAAACTAGACTCACAATCCTCTATCTGTAGCATCAGTGACTCCTGTCGGTGGCAGTCCCTTTGAAGATAACTCTTCTTCTGTGCTGCATGCACTTCAGACTCGATTCGCTTTGGTTGTGTCTGAACACTGGGACATGGGAATTTGCTCCAGAGGCTAGGCATACTTGTGCGGAGGATGCACATGCGTGCGCGCACCTATGTGTATGTGTGTGTGTGTGTGTGTGTGTGTGTGTGTCATACTTCAGGTGCTGTTCTGTACTTTCTGGAGACAAGGCAGGTCTCTTGTTGGTGCTGGAACTTGCTAAGTAGTTTAAGATAGGCTGGATGACAAGTAAACTTCAGGAATCTGCATATCTCTGCCTCCTCATTACTGGGCTTACAAACACGAAATATCAGATCTGACTGACTATCTATCTATCTATCTATCTAATTTATTTATTTATGATGAGTTCCAGGGTTTGAACTCATGCTTGCAAAGGGAGCACTTTAATGATTAAGCTATCTCCCCAGCTACCCTTTTTGGTCTATTAACTCATGTGGGCTACTAGTTTTGAAGTTGTTAGCAAGTAAATATATGCTATATATTTCTGATGGAATGACTTATAGTGCAAAGGTGCTTTGAGGGGCAGAAGGAAAACCCTACTTTGGAAAACAGGGACTGTTTGCCTGTCCTGTAACTGAGTATGTAGGATCTTGATGTTGGGCCATTTGGGGGAAATAATGCCATGAATTCTAGCTGGAGAGGTTTTTAGCGCACAGTCCTTGTCTTGCCTGACTTCCCATTTTGCCTCCCACCCTGCTCCCTGCTGCCCATCCACACTGAACACAAGCTCTGTCCCACCCCAGCACCTTTGCCCTGTCCTTCCCATGCCTCTTCCTATCCCAAAGTCACTAAGGGACCCACCCCCTGACTATCAATCACTGTCATTGGGCTATAATGATATAAATTCTGTTGCAGGTGGTATCCAATACTGACTACAGAACCCAATATGTGCTGTCTAGGCAATATGTTCCTAAATGGAAATTATTTATGGCTTTAAACATTCCTTTTTATTGGTTTGTATATTAGTAGTTTATCACTATGTCTCTGATATCAAAAGCCAGGACTACTGTGTTTTACCAGCATTCATTTTTATAAGTTTCATTATGATTTCACCTAGCCTTTAGTGAGGCACACCAGCTCCTGTCAGAACAGAGATGTCAGTTGAAATCCATGGGGAGAATGCTCACTGTGAGCTCTGAGTGTTCTTACCAGGCCCTGAGTTAACTCCTGGTCATCTTCAATGAAGGGCAAGAAAGCTACTGTTGGTCATTTGTGAGAAGACCAATGACAGAGCTACAACTGTCACCCTACCTTGTGTCTATTCAGTGGGGTTTGTGAACCCCAGGTGGCTTTTTCAAGGTCCTGCCCCCATCTCTAAACACCCATTTATCTGTAAGCCTAATGTGGTGGCTCAGCTTCAAGGTGAACTGGGATGTTGGCAACTCGGTTGGCTGTCTAAAGAGCAACAGGCCAGGCATGGAGGGGTACGTCTGTAACCTTAGCTCTTGGGGTGTAGAGCCAGGAGGTCCAAAGTGAGTTGGAGGCCAGCTTGCTCTGTATAGTACGTTTCAGGTCACAGAGCTACAGATCAAAACCTGGCCTCAAAAACAAAATAAACCAAAGGGCAAAACAACCAAAATAAAAATCTGAAATGTGTAGGAGAACAGCAGTTACCCCATGGCTGTGACTCCAAGTGGAAGAAACAAAATGCAAATTTGGTGAGTAGGTAAGTTAGTTTTGTATGGTCTTCTAAATGTTATTTATTATTTATCTGCTATAGGTCATCTACTTAAAGAAGACACCAGAAGAAGCCTACAGAGCTCTCCTGTCTGGCTCAAATCCTCCTTATCTTCCATTCAGGTACAACTGCTACTGGGTCTTGGGCTATACTTGGCTTGACTACACCTTAGAGTTGGGGTAAGGGGTCTTGTTACCTGTCTGATCACTGAGACCATGACGCTATCCAATATGAATTGAGAATTCTTTTCCTCCTTTAAGTTCTCAAGATAGTTTTTATTATTTTTTTTGTAGACCAAGAAGGAAAAAATGGCCATTTCTTTCTAGGCATTTCCCTCTACCCTTTAATATCTTCTGTACTTTGACTTTGTATTTAAAGAGCAGAATGACTGATTTATGAGCTAATTAGATTTCAGTAATTTCAGCATGGGTTCACCTACCTATTCTTTCACTCCATGAACACTGAGTAAGCTCTGACTGCCTGATAGCATTACAGAGAGATGCTAGACTCACTACCACCCAGGACCACAGATGTAGTTCATGTTGGTCCTAAGATCCTCTGTTCATTACACCCATCTTCAGGAACATTCTCTCTCATTTCATCCTTGGCCAAGAATCTTGTGTAAGTGTGAGTTGGGAAATGGGAAGCTTCCTCAGTCTGCCCCATTGCTGAGTAATGTGCGAGAGTCCATTTACCTACTCTCTCATTGTCAGACCTGTAGGTCATTTTCTAACTTTTCCATTGTGGCTTTTTTGCTCACATTGTCACAGGTTTGGTTTAAGATACTAAAAATACTCTAGAGAATTTTATTGCCTTGTTGTTAGACATCAAGAAATTACAATCATCTGTTGAAAGGTACTTATTATACAAAGAGGAATATTTAGAAATGCAGAGGCGTGTGTTCCCTGGTTTAAGACCTTGTGTCTTACTAGAATTTTGACCTTGACTGGAACTCAGGGTTGTGCTTTTCTGATAACTCAGAAAATTATGTTGACAGTAAACTGTATCTCTGAGTCTGGCCTCTTTACACACTGTATGTTTGAAGTGGACAATGGTGAAGTGCTCAGATGAAAGAATGCTGTACTGGAGTTGAACTAAAGAAGCCACCCAACCCTCATAATTACAGAATGCCTGAGGCCATGGAGTGTTATCACAGACCTTTCAACACGAATTCTGGGTACCCATTATGGCCTTGGCTTCATTATAGTCTGGGTAATATCATCCACAAGGCTCATTGCTCCTTTGTTTTCTGTTATACTTTTGTCTTCATTATCTAGACTTTTTTTGATTATTGCTATGTTAGCAGCTATCCATTTAAATATTTCTTTATAAAAAATTATGTGTCTGTGTGTGGGTAGGTGCACATGAGTGCCAGTGGAGGCCAGGGGTGTTGGATTCCCTGGAAGCTGGAGTTATACATGGTTTTGAGCCATTTGACCTGGATGTTGGGAATTAAACTTGGGTCCTCTGCTAGAACAGCATTTGTTCTAGACTGCTGAGCCATCTCTCCATATTCCTCCCTCCAGTCATCCATTTAGATTTTTTATTGCTTACATTTTTCTACAAAAGTCTATTCTGATTGCTTTTTTTATGTTGTGGTGGCCATGTTTGTTTGTGCACTTCTTTGGAATGTCCGAGTTCCCAAGCATATTAGTTATTTTCTACTGCTGTGATAAAATAGCATGATGAAAATGACTTACAGAAAGAAGGATTTATTTGGCCTTCTAGTCTCAGAGGGATAACAGTCCATGGTGGCAGAGTGGAGGCAGAGGCAATAGGCAATATAGCTAAAACAGCAGAGGGCTCATATCTTAAACCTTAAGCCCTGGCAGACACTGCCAAATAGGCATAGCAGGTGGCTTTTAAACATCAGCATCCACCCTCTAGTGATGTACTTCCTTCAGCTAATGATATCACCTAAAGCTGTCCAAAGAGCGCCAACTAGGGGCTAAGTATTTCAAATGCTTAAGACCATGGGGGACATTTCTCATTGAAACCATCATAATCGTATGAACAGTATATTTCACTATTCTTATTAAAAGCATTTTATGGCTACTGTGAATTTAAATAATTGCCTTCCTCAAAATTTATTCATTTAGCCAACAATTACTTGAGCAGACACCCCAATGAAGCCCCATTTTTTTCTTTTCTTTTCTTTTTTCTGTTTCAGCTTGGGCAGGCCCTTTGCCCGCAGTTCTTTAGTATATTTCATGCATCACAATGCTATACATACCGTGAAAGCAAACTTCTGATAATTATTTGTTTGCATAATGACTTTTCTCTTGGGAGTAGAAATTGACATGTTTTCCTATTTGTGTCCCAAGAGAAAAAATATATACTGATGTGCTAGTTTTTCCCAAGCCAATAACTATGGGAGTCTTTTTGTTAGGATTTGTGACCAACTATAGAGCAGCTCAGTATAGTTTCTATAAGTGAATGGGGAGAGTGGGGAATGCTAATGCTTATTATCAGAATTCATGTGGGTGTTCTGCAGACAGAGGTTTGACTTTGGAATCCGAGTGGGGGTGCGATCTAAGACAACCCCATAGGATAGGGGCTGTCAGGGTGAAATGTCTTCATGTCAGGGGGAAAATTGGGGTTGATTTTTAGGAACTCTTAAATTCATACGACACAGGTTTTCAAAAATGATGCTATGTTTGGCAGAGTACTACATCATATGATGCTCACAGTATTCAGTATCAGTACATTATTAAAATAAAATGATTGATCTGTTTCTTTTTCTATTTGAAGTTATCTTTATCATTATAATGTTCCATGAACCTTGGTTGACACCCCCTAAAGGGTGGGACAGATAGCTCAACTGTCAAAATGCCTGCAGTATAAGCACAAGGAATGGAGTTTGGTCCCCAAAACTCACATGCAAAAACCAACTGTGGTGGCACGAGTTTGTAATCCTACCACCAGGGAGGCAGAAGCAGGTGCATCCCGGGCCAGCTTAGCCTAATCGGTGAGCCCTAGCTCACTGAGAGAGGCTCTTTCAACAAGTCAAGATGGACAGTTTGTGGGCACGGATTCTGCATGCACCCTCATGTGCACTCACAGGGATAACATACAAACATGAGCACAGTGCACTCACAAGCATGAGAACATACAAACATGCAGACCCACACAGTCACTGAAAATGAGACACATTAAGGAGAAAGAGTTGTGCGTCATTACTACTTAATTTTTTGATGGACTCAAGTGTATGATTTTTGTGAGCATCATTCATCTCAGATGTGCCTTGGCTCTTCAGAGTATTTTTGCCTTTTGTTTGGGAGTCAGTCTTCAGGTGCTCTTCTGAATTTTAAGGTATTTGTGTCAAAAATTGTTCTTTCACTTGAACTAAGAGTGGCCAATGTGTTTGTCAAGAGTGGTGGTGGCTGAAAACTTGAGGGAAATGGTATTTTAGTTGTTTGGGTCTGACCATCCTCGGGCAGGCTTGGCAGCCTTTGTGGAAACAAGGGAATTACAGTTCTGGGGTAGAGCCAGCCGAGTTTAACTTGGCAAGCCCGATGAGTCTTGTGGTCTTCCCTTTTCAGAATGCCCCTAGCTGAGTCTACAGTGTTGGTCAAACATTTTATAATGTCAGATTATTTGCTTCTTGTCTAAAGTCCCACAAGACCCTTGCCCTTAGTGGATCTTTTTTGTGGTTAGTCAATGCTAGTGGTTTTCAAATCTACACGTTTTGATACTCAAGAAATAGCAATTATGAGAGCCTCAAATTTCACAAAACATGAAATATTGACTAAATTGTCTACTTTCCTTTGAGATTTGCACGCGTGTGTGTGTTTGTGTGTATATATGCATGTTTTTGTGTGTGGATTCATGTGTGTGTAAGTGCTCACAAATGGATGTGCTGTTCATCAGGTCCACCATTCCTGTCCACTGAGTCAGGGTCTCTTACTGGCCCGAAACTCAGCAAGCAGGCAAAATGTGCAAGCTGCTGAGCCCAGGAATCCACACGTCTCTGTCTCCCCAGTACTGTGATCCAGGAATCCACACGTCTCTGTCTCCCCAGTACTGTGATCCAGGAATCCACACGTCTCTGTCTCCCCAGTACTGTGATCCAGGAATCCACATGTCTCTGTCTCTCCAGTACTGTGATCCAGGAATCCACACGTCTCTGTCTCCCCAGCTGTGATTACAAGAGTATCTTGGTGGAGCTGGGGAAGGAGGAGAAACCATAATCATAATATAGTGTATGAAAATTACTCTTTTTAATAACAAAAGGAAGATCATAAATAGAAAATAAATATTTAAAATCTCATGCAAACCATTCCAAAACAACGACAATGACAATAACAACAACATCCACTCCCCCAAATCCCAAACAAGTATATAGCACTGTGCCTGCCTTTTTTCGTTTCATGGGTTCTGATGCTCAAACTCAGGTCTCCATGGCTGCAAGGCAAACACCTTACCAACTGAGCTCTCTCTCCTTGGGTCTGTGTTTTATTTAAACCAGCTTGATACATTTTGTTGCTGTTGCTTTGTTGTTTTTTTGTTTGTTGGTGATGATTACTAAATGTGCCAAAGTCTATTTTTTTCCTTATGATATAAAATCTCTCAGAAACTAAGACCCAGGGACATATCCAGGAAGCATGGCATGAAAAGGTTGAATAGGGGAAGAGATGAGGCGGGGGTAGGGAGATGAACAGCCTGGTTCTCGTTGTTGGTGTGTTGTTTTCTCTTTGTGAGTTTTTTCCTGAGTAGGTCCAGAAATACAACTTGTATGCCACCCTCGTTCAGCCCTCGCCTCTTCCCCACAGCTTGCAGAAGAGGCTTGAATCTCTAGCTATAAGTCAATGTTCCCCAAAGCTTCTCCACTTTTCTCTAACTTGTCTGTGCACTTCAGAAGCTTTAAGAAGCTACTGACACTCAGGTTCCACTCCCAGAAGTTCTGATGCAGTTGACACTGACTGAAATCTGGGTATTAAATACTCCATGTGACCCTAATGTGGGAACGTGTGGCTGCTTAGAGAGCTGTTCTCTCAGGTGATAATATGCAATGCTGTCAAGTGAAATGATCCAGGTTTAGAACTCTCGTGGGGATTCGTAAAGCATATTTCTATTTAGAAGATTTGATTCAGGTAGGGGTTAAAAAAAAACCCGAAGCAATCTGTTTAACCTGCAATTTTCTGGAGTATATATTTACTCCTGATGAACAGGCAACAAAACGACTCTTCCAGAACACTCTAAGGCAGGCTTCCTGATCCGCACCTGTGGGGAACAAAATGATCCCTGGGGATCAGAATAATTTGCAATGGTTTGTATAACTGGTTCTCTGCTGTTTCCTGAGAGTCTGAGAAATAAGTTGGCTTAGCAACTTTTTTTTTTTTTTTTTTTTAATACAATGTGAATAGGAATAACCAAGCTTTCTCTCAGAGCGGCCTGAGATCAGTCTTCCTCACCAGGACACACAAGCCTCCCTCTGACAGTCTTTTAGTGACATTAACTTTGCAAGTAGACTCCCAGTGTGTGTGTTAAGGGAGGCGCGGAGATGACCCGTAGTGATGACTTGGTTGCTGAGCTGTGAGGCTGAGCCTTAATGGGAAATCTCCAAAGCAATTAGTCGAGATCTTCGGGCATGTCAGAACCTGCAGTTCTTTTAACAAAGGCTCAGAAGGGTCAACCACTTAGAACTTGGCATAAGGTTACCTTTTTCTGAAGCAAAGCAAACATATATCAGGCATTATTTTAAAAGTGTACCAGATATGTGTTAGCTCAAGTATGGCATTATGATTATAGTCAAAGTTTGTTTAGTAATTAACTCTGCACTTCAGAGGGTAACAGCTCTTTAACCATAGATATATATTTTTTTCTCTTGAGTTTCCAAAATGTGGAAACACAAATGAGTTTCATCATGCTGTTTCATAATTTTTTTTTTTTTGTTGTTGTTGTTGGTTGGTCTGTTTTTGAGACAGAGATCCTCTGCCTCTGCCTCCAGGGTGCTAGACTAAAGGTGTGCACTACTACACTTGGCTAAAATATCCATTTTCCATGGTCTCGCTGCTTTTTGGTAGACTTTAGGGTCAGTGCGAGGGCTGCATGGATGTTTCTTATAGCATTGATCTTGGCACTTAGTGTTGGAGAAGAATCCAGTGAGGTTTGACAACCTCTGGCTTCCGTCTGTCCTGAACAGCTGTGTTCTATTTTATGGAGCTTAGAGACCTATGAAAAATAGAACCTTACCATGTTTCTCCTCTTAATACAATGGCAGTTAAGCACCGTTTACAGAATCTGAGGCCAGAAACAACTTTTAGAGTCTTTGTGACCCTTAAACTCAAAGTCTCTCTCTCTCTCTCTCTCTCTCTCTCTCTCTCTCACCATAAAAATAAAATCATGTGAAAGCTGGTTCAGACTGTTTTTTCCCCGACTGTTCCTACTTTTATGGCTTCCCCTCTGGTCCCAAACTTTCAGCAGTAGAGGTTAGTGCCTAACCTTTGTGTTCCTTCTGGGTCTAGTAGCCAGCCTCAGCTAGGTTGAAAGAAGACTTCAACCATTTACCTTTATGACATTCTGCCATTATTTTTAGTTTGAAGGAAACTTGTGGGTTAATGAGATGCCTCAGCGAGTAAAGAATTTCTTGTGCAGGGAGGAGGATCAGAGTGTGATTCCCAGAACCCATGTGTGTGCCTGTAACCCCAGAAATAGGGGTTTGGGCATGGACGGTGAAGAAGGGCAGATCCCAGATCTTGCTCTAAGTTTAGAGGGAGATGATGCCTCAAAAAATAAGTGGAAGGTGGATGGAAAGATGACTCAGTCGTTCACATCACTTGTTGCTCTCGCAGAGGACCCAGGTTCAGATTCCCAGCACCCTCATGGCAGCTCATAGCTATCTAGCATTTCAGTTCCAGGGGGCTTGAAAGCCCTCTTTTGACCTCTTAGGGCACCAGGCATGCTTGTGGCTTATGCACTCACATGACAGGCAAAATATTCCTACACATAAAAATAAAGAAAAGTTAATAGTAAACATAGGTTAGAGAGCAATATTGAAAGATGTTCAATATTTATATCTGGCCTCCACATATGTACACATATGTACACATATGACACACACATGCACACCTGCATGAAAAATTGTATTATTTGAGCGAGTGTCAGTCAAACATCGATGAGAGGTGCAGAGCAGAGCTCTGTGACTGTCTTTCTCGTGTTATAGGTAGTTCTAAACAGGCTCTGTCTTGCTGATTTTCTGTGACCTTTCAAGCCATGAATTAAACCACTTTCTCACCTATTTCTAATTACTTAGATGAGCCAGATGATTTGTATGAAGTTGGATGTTAAGTCTGAAAAGTATGAGTCCATTTCACCTTTGGCTTCCGTACAGGTTGTAAGAGGCTTTGGACCCTGGCCCCACAAGGTCATTGGGCTCTGTTCTTTCATGGGCAGCTGGGTTCTCTCCACAAAATTGTTTTCATCTTGGTGGTCTAAAAGAGATAAGCAGTCCATCCTGTCTTTCTCTGCAGCTCCTAGACATATGCAACCAATTTGTTCAGAGGTTGAACATTCATATATATATATATATATATATATATATATATATATATATATATGAAGTTCATGTGAGATAGACACAACAGTCTCTTGTTCTCAGGGACTGTATAATATAGGATCATACAATATAGACACAATAGTGTCTAGTTCAGGGACCATATAGTATAGGATCATATAATATAGATCCAAAAATGTGTAGTTCTCAGGGAACACATGGCATAGGACCATAGAATATAGATCCAAAGTCTCCAGTTCTCAGGGATCATATATAGTATCATGCAATATAGGACCATACAACATAGACAAAATGGTGTCTAGTTCTCAAGTATAGGGCTGTACTGTTCAGTATGTGCTCCTGAGCACTTGAAACTGGTCAAGTCCAAATTGAGATCGATTACAATTGAATTGAAAAGGGTGAGCCAGGGAGGGGGCTCAGTGCATAAAGGCACTTATGGCTAAACCTGACTTACTGAGTGAGATCTCTAGGGTCCCACATGGTGACAGGAGAGAGCTAACTCCTGAAAGTTGTCCTCTGACATGTGTGCCCCATGGTACATGTACACAGCCATGTAAGAGATGCATGGTGCACACACATGAACATACCACATAAAAATACATTTTTTAAAAGGAAAGAACAGTGTAACTATATTAAATAGGTCCTGAAATGATAACATATATTTAATTAAACAAAATATATTATCGAAATTAATTTGGTTATCTTTAAACATAGTTATAAAATAGACTAATATGTTTGCTTCTGTTCTGTGACTGTCATATTTTTATAGGCTAGTAGTGCTACATGGCATATTATGCTGTTCTGAAAAATAATGTATTATTTTATGTATGGCTTTGAAAGATTAGTGGTTCCCAGCAATAAGAAGGGTACAAATTTTTTGAATGAACTCCTGGAAGGACCATTCGTTCCCTCCTTTGCTCAAAAACATGTGCAATACAGCTGTGTGTATAGCACTGCACTTTTCTCTGGGTGTATGGACAGCGGACATACTTTCTGTTTTTAGGAAGCGCACAGTCTTGTGGTTGAGGTTGGTTCAGTGCTTACAGAAGTTCTTACATGACCTTTGAGAGTATCTGATAACTGCTCTTCAAATATTCCTACAATTATCCAGAGCCTTTGCAGGGCATCATAGTCTCAAAGCATGTGCAGAGTCTTTTGTTGGTATTTGTTAATTTGTTCTCTGTCAGTTTGTTTTTTAATTCTTTTTTTCCTCCCCTGAGACAGGGTTTCTCTGTGTGACCCTGGCTATCCTGGAATTCATTCTATAGAATATGCTGGCCTTGAACTCACAGAGATCTACCTGCCTCTGCTTCTTGAGTTCTGGAATTAAGGGCACCACCACCAGCTTTATTCATTCATTTGTTCATTTGTTTGTTTATTCTTGTGTGGCATCCTGACATTGTAGAGCTGTGCCTTGTCTCCATTCTTCACTTGGACATCAGCAGACATGCTTTCTTATGACTTAGCATCTCACCCCATTAACCTCTACATGGTTGCGTCACTCTGAGTGGTTTCTTCAATTCTTAGGTTACAAGACGTGGTGTATTGGTGGACAGGCTTGACAGAGCATTTGCTGGTGCTTGTGTGAGTGCAGTTACTCACACGTGATCTAGGCACTCATGATTTCTGAGTATTTTGTAATCAATTCCTGTGAGCCTATATATGACATGTCTAGGACCTGAGAAAATCAGGCCTTTTCATTTATTTATCTAAATAAGTAATTTGGATAGTAATTCTAGTTTTCTTAAAACACACACACACACACACACACACACACACACACACACACACATGCTTTCCTGCAAATTTAATACAAAAAAAGGAAAAGAAAACCCCAAATTTAAGCAGTTTTAGTTGTTCATAGTTTTCAGATTTCATTCATCTGTTTTTCTGGTTAACGAATCTGTATTGATGTTCTCAAAATCAACCCAGGCTTTGATAATCACCAATGGTGGTTGCGTGACTCAGGTGACTGTTAAGTCCGAAGTTGCTTATAGAAAGAAGTGCCAGGAAGGATGAAGTTAAGATGATGCCCAAGCATGAGGCTGAGCTAAATTTGTGTTAGGATGTCTCTACACCATGGCTGGCTGTAACATTAGTCTTCTTTATTAAAGTCTAGAGACACATGTTTTTGTCTTCAGCAGCAATGATCAGTGAGATGCTTTGGGTGTTTAGGTTTTATGTAATCTCCTGAATAAAGAGCATCTTTGTGCCTACTAGTTTGGCAGAGTAATGTATGATATGGTCAAATGATCATGGCAGCTATGACTTAGGGTTGTAGTCATCCTGGGTAGCAAGGTGTGTGTGTGTACATTCATTTTCTCTTCTTCTCTGAGGTAAGTAGGAAAATACCACATGTCCTTTTATCTCCCTCAGGAAATATTTCATTCAACAAATATGAATAATAATGAATGAATGCATGCAGGAACAAATGAATGATGAAGAATGAATGCATGTAGGACCAAATGAATGATGGAGAATGAATGCATGCAGGAACAAATGAATGATGAAGAATGAATGCATGTAGGAACAAATGAA
>JADRCH010000243.1:4284483-4321644 GCA_019843965.1 Rhynchomys soricoides
AGGAACAAATGAATGATGAAGAATGAATGCATGTAGGAACAAATGAATGATGAAGCAAACCAATAGTTAAGCCAAAGGAAACTGCAAGAGTTAAAGCAGTTTTGCATATTGTTATGGTGACGGGGCTCCTCAAACATCTGTTTTGTTTGTCTAAAGCACACCTGGTTAGTACTTGTGATGAAGGAAGAGAATGTACCTGGAGTATCACCACCTTTAGCTCTGTCAGTCGACACTCATTGGTAGAAAGGACAGAAGACAATGACCATAAACAGGCTATAAGAATTTGAAATTAGTTCTTGCTACTGAGAAAGAAGGCATTAGCCTACTTGAGTTAACAAAAGGAATCCTAAAATATAGATAATTTTCTTGACGAATGCCAAGGTTCCCTATTTATTTAAGCATGTAATTATAGATATTTATTTATCATCTTTTTTTGTACCAGGTGCTAAGGTGACACAGATGAATAATAAATGTATAGATCCAATACTGTAAAGGAGACAGTAGCCAAGAACTAGAATAAACATACCAGGATATAAGTTTAAATTGTAATTAAGTCCAGTGCAAAGGATGGGAGTCTGGAGACCTGATGTAGCCCAAAGTAGGGTTAGAGAGCAATGTGAGAGCCATGATCTTTGACCTGAGATCAGAAGGGTTATGGAGATACCCTAAGTAGAGGTGAGAAGGAAGCACAAATACCAGCAAAGACAGAGGTCCTGGGGAAAGCCAGAAGTGAGTAAGATGTGAGGTCCTGGGAGAGCCAGAAGTGAGTCAGATGTGAGGTCCTGGGGAGAGCCAGATGTGAGATGCTGGAGGGAAGGCCACTGTGCCTGGGCTCGGTGAGTGGTCCAGGAGGCAGGGAGCTGAAAGGCAGGTGAGGCCATCTATTCCAGGGCTGTGGTCCTGTTGAGGATTTCAATTTTACCTTGGGGACAATTGGAAGTAAGTGAAGAGATGTGCTTTTAAAAAAACACCCCAGCTTCAGTAAAGAAAACTTTTAAGAGTGACTAGGAAAAGTTATGTCACTAGAATTGGGAGTAGAATGCCCTAAGAGGGAAAACCAGGGACACAGGTAGGAGGAGTGTGAGGGATGCTGGGAGTTGTATTTTTCACCTATGACGCCAGAAGACTCGATAATTGCTGCTATTGATTTTGGTGTAGGGAAAGATTCAGCCCTCCCAACCCTGGCTTGGGGGTCAAGTTGAAGCAGTCTTTGAACTGGCTGTGTAGCTAAGGATAACCTTGAATTTTTGATTCTCCTGCTTCCAGTGTGACTGCAGGTGCGTCCCACCATGCCCAACTTTATCAAGTGCTTGGGATCCAATTGAGGGCTTTGTGTATTCTAGGCAAGCATTCTACCAACAATGCTACAGCCCCAGCCCAAGAGATTTTTTTTTCTCACACAATGAATTTAGGCACCTAAATGGAAAGGTGGCTATTTCACATCATTTTTAGAGGGATTTGTTGTTATTTTGTCATTGTTGGTTGTTTTGTTTTGTTTTGTTTTTTGAGACAAGATCTTGCTGTTTAGTCTAAGCTGGCTTCAAACTCATAGAAAACCTTCTGCCCCAACTTCCCAGGTGCTGGGATTACAGGCACATGCCCCCACACCGGGCTGCTGTACTATTTCAGAGTTCTAAGATGTTCTGGAGAGATAGGTTTGGAGGCCACTGGATAAAAGTAATTTATGTAGATGATACTGATGAGCATGGTGTCCCCTCCAACCAACAGAACTGGCACCAGCTGAGAGCTTTAGCAACGCACGGCCTCAGGCTCTGTCTTCCAATTCCTGATTTAGAAATTCAATGTGATTTATAAACCTTTTTCTTAAGGAGCCACCCAAGCAATACTGATGTACATTAAAGTCTAGAGGGAGGGTCTGCAGTGACAAGGGCTGGGGCTGGGATTTGCACCTGCTGAGGTTTCCCTTTAGTAAAGGATAACTTTGCAAGGGGCTTGGGGAATAATGATAGAGAAATGAAACGAAGCTCCAGGCATCGAGAGAAGAGAGCATTCAAAGAAGTGGGTGCGTTTGTTGTTGGTGGGATGATGTTTGCAGTGACCCGTGGTCTAGAGTGAGTAATTCAGACACAGAACTCATGAGCGGTTGTCAAGGGGCTGATGGAACAGGAGGGAGGGGAGTGACTGCTGAGGTGTCATAAAGATGTTCTGGACTGAATGGTGATGGGTCGTACAACACTATGTGTATGCTAAAAACCGTTGGAAAGATGAAGGGCAAGTTTTAGTGGTGTCTTATTTTTAAGGGAGATTCAAAGACAGTGTGGTAGCTGAGGGACCATATGGAGCAAGCAAGTTTGGGATGACTGGCTCCTTTTAAAAGATCACACAGGCCTGAAAATGTTGACTTTTTATTGGAAGGAGGGCAATATGGAAAGAGAGAACCCGAAGTCTTGAGCAGTGTATTCAGAGCAGGAAGGGACTTTTTAAGAGAGCCTGGTGTTTCCTCAAACTTCCAAAGACCTTTCCATTTTATAACAGAGATAAAAAACCTTCCTGGCATGGGCTCTTCTATCTGAGTCTGCAGGTCATGCTGAGCAGGTATCCTGGTGGTGTTCAGGGGTATTGTGCTCTATTTACAAACAGCTCTTACTGGTTGCTGTTCTGATCCACAAGGAGGGCTGGTTTCTTTAATGGGAGTAGCACTGCTCCTGCGGAGTAAACTCTTTCAAGGTCTTCAGTAAACTTTTAAATCTCATCTGAGATTTCCTTCAATCCCACTTCTAGAAGGACCCAGTGTGGCCACTTCTCCAGCCTCTTGAGAATTTTTCCATCAATAGCTTAGCCTTAGTTTTCTATTCTGTTCCTTATTTATCTACCTGATTTCCAGTTTAAAGGCTATATATCTGCCCCCACCCCCACCCCATCTTGCTTGATTTTGGAGATAGAAAGCCTTTAACAAGAATTGACACAGTAGATGCATGGGCCAACCTTCACTGGTGTGTGTGTGTGTGTATGATTTGGCCTTCACGGCTCTATTTACTTTCCTGCAACAAGCCAGATGCCCCTAATAAGCCCTTTCTCTCTTTCCCAGACTGGGGACAGGATTTGGGACATGCTCTTTCCACTCTGCTCTGTGCACTGATGCATCTCAGTCCCCCGTCAAGGAGGCTCCCAAGGCTTGTCATCTGTCTTGGGTGGGCTTGCTATTTGTTTCCTTTATTCGATTCCAGTTTGCAAACTTCTGTCTTTTTAGCCTGCAGGGACAGCATCGTATCCCATCCCTGTCTCTGGCAGGTTAACACCTCCCCAGTTCTATATGTCTGCAGATTTGACCACCACGTCACTGGAGCCTGCTCCTCAGTCATTTGTGGGAGTGGGTCTGTGAAACTGCGAGGGATGTTGGGAGAATCTTGACATCCTCTGCAGACATTCAGACAGCCTAGGTCAGGAGCACCTTATGTTTTATGCACTTGTTCAAAAGCGTCTATTGGTAGAGAGACTTGAGGAAGGAAGGATCTCCAAGTCCTTTAAATACAAAGTAGTTCTCTCTCTCTCTCTCTCTCTCTCTCTCTCTCTCTCTCTGTGTGTGTGTGCGTGTGCACGCGCATATGAGTGGATGTGCATTCACGTGGAGGCCGGGGGACAACCTTGGTACCTTCCTCAGGTACCATCCAATTTTTTTTTTTTTTTTTTGTGAAACAAGATTTCTCTGTTTAACCCTGGCTGCCTTGAAACTCATTCTATAGACCAGGCTGGCCTTGAACTCACAGAGATCTGTCTGACTGACTCCTGCGTGCTGGGATTAGAGGCATGTGCCACCGCTGCCTGGCACCATCTATTTTTTCCCCTTTCCTTTCCTTTTCTTTTTTATTGAGGCAGGGACTCTCACTTGCGTAGGAGGCTGGGGCAGCTGGTTAGCAAGCCCCAAGGATCCCAGCTCTTCTGTCCCCTACCCTCTCTAGTGCTGGGCTTAAAACAAAGCCAAGCAGAGCGTAGCAAGACAAGAACAGACAAACCAAACCAATGTGGATTCTGGGGACCCAGCTCTCATCCTCAATCTTACAAGCAAGCACTTTCTCACCCGAGCTGTCTCCTTCCCCGGCCCTCAAATTAGTTTTATTTTAGTTTTAAATTTAAAGCAGTTAAAGCAGTAGCTTGAAATCTAGATTTACCAAGAGACTCCAGAGTCAGAGAATCTGGGTGAGAAAACCAACCACTGTGCTTTCGTTTTCATCTACCTTCTGAGATCAAATCCAAGGACAAATGTCAGCACTTCGCTAGAGTCGAGTCAGCCGTGTGGCTGTCATGACGGAAATCACAGGCCTGTTACTATCACTTTACTCTTATATCTTAAGATATTATCTCTATTTACACCTTCTTGAAATTTAAAGCAGGTACCAAATGTGACCTTGGTGGGTGTGGCCTAGGGAGCTCATGATGCCAGGCGAGCGCACTCACACTGCCACCCACCCCCACCAATTAAAAGGCACACGTCAAGGTATTACAAATTCTATTTTGATATTTTGGTTAACTTTCTTTAAATTCAATCGAGTTCCCTTTTTGTTAATTTTTATGTATTTTTTTCTGATGTATTCTCATGTATTGAACAACAGTCTAATACCTAATGGGTCTGTAGACATCAGATCACTGGCGATCGGGGTGGAGGGGTGGGGGAGTGGTGTTTGCAAAGATGATGAACTTGTACTGTAAAAAGACCTTTGTGTGCGAAGGCACAAGTGTTCCTATAAACAAGTATTTCATCTCAGATCTCAGATCGTTCGTTTCAAGGTAGCTGGAGAGGGAACTGCTTTGTTTGGACATGTGAATTCAGGTGTCACTTAAAAACAACACGGACAAAATCAATAGAGCCCCTGTTGAAGTTTGGTCAGGCCTTCCTGTTCACACAGACTGACTTGGAAGGGTGACGGCCTAAGAGACATTGCTAGAAGTTTCGGTAGGTCACTGTTTTTATGTTGTATTATTGGATTCTGAAGCTCCGTGGTAAAGCGCGTGTTTTTTAAACTCGTGGCTTAGAAGCCATGGGACCTTGAAGCTAAGGTTCGAGCTCCCTGAGATGGTTGTTTGGTGATCTAACAGTTGGTTTTATGTTGATTAAGTGTGAAAGGCAGGGTTCTTCTGGCACCCTCTGGGGATGCTGCCCTTGAGCCAGCTTTGTTTGGGACGTTTGACTGTGCCAGGCCCAGGGCTTGACAGCTCTCTTTCTTGGGTCAGCAGTGGGGCCCAGCTGAGGCACTGAGACACTCAGGGTCAAGTTTCTTGCTGTGGACACTTTGGAACACTGCTCCTGGTAAAACTCCAGGGCCAGTTCTTGCTTAGTTGACCCGAACTTGATACTTGAGTTTTAGGTTGCCTGAAACAGACCCGAGTTAAGCTGCTCTACAAAACAGTCCGGAGTCTTCAATTTTCAGTACAGTAGGTTTAAACAGTATTTTAAACTAGAGATCTTGTTTTGGGTTGGAGAGGATGGCTCAGTGGTTAAGAACATGTATTGTTCTTGTAGAAGACGCAAATTCAATTCTGCCTCAGGTAGTTTACAACTGCCCACTTCAGGGGATGCCTCCAACCTTCTCAGGCACACACGCACACACACACACACTCACACACACACACACACTCACACACTCACACACACATGCACATCTACAACACAAATAATAATAAATAGTAAATATTAAATAAATATTTTTTCATTTTGATTCCTCGTCTTTTTGAGAGCACTTTATAGTACATTCAGAATGCTTCCTGATCCTAGTAATCTTGGGATTGTTACTGCATTTTACTTATTTTCTTCTCCTTTGCAGTGGACGTACGATGTGTATGTGTTGAAATAACCACAAGATTCTGTTGACCCACAGATGTTGCCCCACCCCCTACCCCTGGCTCTGTACCTTTCTAGGCTTGGGTCCTACAGGCCCAAGTTCCTGACAGGAGGTTGCTCCCTGCTAGAATGTTTATATAGTCGTGAATATTTCACTTGATCTAACAGCTCAATAGACTGTTATTAAGAGTAATTATGAACCAGGTGTCCTGAAATGCACACGCCTGTGATTCCAGTTCTTGGGAAACAGAAACAGGAGGATTGCTACAAGTTCGAGGCTAGCCTGATCTACAGTGTAATACTTGGTCAGCTTGGATTATATAACAAGATTGTGTCAATCCCCTGCCCCCAAAGATAATAGTGGGCATAATATTTAAGTACTTCTGCTGTGCCAAGCACTAGATGAAGGACTTACATGGTTTTTATGACATCCAACCACCAGTCCTGTGGATAGCTACTGTCATTATCTTCATTTCACAAACAAGGAAAGCAAGATCCAGATAAGGAAGGTAACTCAAGTTTGTACCCACAGCATGCAGGGTGGAAATCTGAATAAAGGCTCAGGCTCTTATATCTACCATGAAGTCCAGCCAGCATGCCCAACTGTCTTGATATTCTATTATTTGACTCGTGTTTCTAATGCCACTTGTTTGTGCTTGTAGGGATGCATCTTTTGGAAATTGCACTTACAACCTCACCGTCCTTGACTGTTTACAAGGAATCAGAAAGGTAATGGTATCACTCTTGGGCTGTAGCTGGGAGACGAATAGTTGTCAACACCTTTGCTTGTTGTTGGAAGGATCTAGAGTCAGTAAAGAGAGGGCATCTCACTTCCTGGATAATTTGTTTGTGAAATATAGTCAGCCTTCAGTTTCTGCTCTTGTCTTTTTTATTCTTTGAAAATTCCATGTGTGTATATCATATACTTTGGTCATCTTCACAGTCTGTTAGCCTCTTTCTCTCCCCTCCATAACCCCCCTTTGGTTCTTTATTTAAAAATCCAGCCAACCTCAGACTGAAAATATTAAGAAGTGAAGAACCCACTTTATTTTCTGTGTCTGCTGCTGTGGCCCCATCTGTCATTTGTCGCTTTTTTATTTTTTCAAGCTAGCCCTCAGTGCGGAAGGGGCAAGAAGTTATCTAAGCTACTGTTGTCAGTGGTTGGCTGCGCCCCAGACTGAACTGAATCATAAAGTCTGAGGGTGGGACCCTGTGGTCTGTGTTTGAACAATACCTTCGGGTGACTGACGCACTGTAAAGTTGGTTAATTAAGCATAGTTATTTAATTATTTATGTATCTAATGGAAACATTAAGCAACGTTTGGCTCAGGTTTAATTTACAACCCGAGAAGCTCTGCAGGGTGTACTGTGAATTCTGTAGAGGACTCAGAGGACACCCCTACATAGTGAACGTGCGACTGGCACCTATCAGTCAGACATGTGTGCATGACGTCACCTGTTCAGCTAGGAGCAGTAGCAGTATTCTAGCTCAAAGTTCTGTTTTGTGACATAACATAAAATGGGCTTTGCCCTGTTTTGGGAAAATCAGTGTAAATATTCTATCTATTTAATGTGTCTGTTTATGGCTTTATAAATTCATTCTTAAATTATTTTACTTAAAAGAATGCTTTTTGTGTGTGTGTGTGAGCGTTTTGCCTGCACATGTGTATTTTGCACCGTGTGGATGCAGTTACTACAGAGGTTGGAAGAGGTCATTGCAGCCCCCGGGAACTAGAGCTATAGAGGGTTGTGAGCTTCAATGTGCATGCTGGAAACCCAACCTGGGTCTTCTGCAAGAACAACAAATGCTCTTAACAGCTGAGCCGTCTCTCCAGACCCTTAAATTGTTTTAGGCTCTCAAAAACTTTAAAGTGGTTTAAAAAAGGAAATCAAAAACTAAGGAAACATTCAACCCCGTTCTTTCAAGCAGTATTGCCCAAATGCTCGACCATAAATAGTAGTCTAGGAGTTTATGGGCAGGTTACTCAACATCCAAGCCATTAATAAAACATTTAGGAGACGTGCCAGAGGGAAGAAAGCATTTATTGTCCAAGCTATTATTATTTTGCCTCTCCTTCCATCTGATAGAGGTTGTTTCTTTTGTAATGCTTATGAAAGCCACACAGTTCCCTCTGATCGGCTCTGCTCTCTATTATGGTATCTGGCATCTCAATATAGAAATTTATGACATCCTTCCTGCCCTACAGGAAAGGTGTGACTTTGTTCATGAATAAAGGCTTTTTAAAGCATAGTCCTTTCTCATGTTAGGGTGTCTTCAATACAGATGAGTTGGTTTTTTTTTTTTTTTTTTCATTGATTAATTTATTTATTCACCTTTCATTCCAAATAAGCCTCTGCCTCCTCCCGGTATCCCCTTATATAGATCCCCCCCCCCCCTTTATCCTCAGCCAGTTCAAGGCCAGCCTAGGCTATGTGAGACTGTGTCCAAATAAATGAATAATTTGAAGAGTTAATTCTGTGGCCCTAGTGATTTGGTAGTGTTGAGATCGGACTCAGGAGCCTATTTTATGAGTGCTCTGGCGTCTCTGGGATAGCAGGTCCAAGTTCCACATTTTGCAATGCACACTCACCTCTGCATACTGCTGCTTGGCTTACTGCATCTTTGTCTATTTTTAATGACTTGATCATGTAACTTTTAAACGTACCGATGGTTTTATGTTCTGTTGTCATGTTTATAGCTTCCTGGTTTATTAAAAAAAAAAAAACAAAAAACAAACTTCCGTTTTCCTGAAAATATTAGGTGTGAACAAGCTAGGTAATTTTAAAGAGTTTTGTCACTGCTTAAGAAAAAAATGAATGAAATATTTCTGTTGTTAAAAAAAATAAATCCATTCTTCCTTCTGAATTGTAAGAGCAGTGGTGTATGCTCATTTTATCCCAAACTACCATTAGAAAACAAGTGTGAAACAAAGTGGAGTTTTCGGAATTTAATCAAAAGGCTCCTTTGGTGAGTATTTCAGTGTGATAAAAGGAAGGCAAACTTTTCTAAGAAATGATTAGGCTCCTCTATGAGAAGTTTATAACTGTAATATATTCTGTCCTAAGTCTAGTTTCCAATAGGTTTTGGCTTTAACTTTTCTAGTATGTTTCATTTTATATACATTATTAGTTTTGCAAATAGAACTGGAATATAAATTGGAAAAGAACCACCTTTTGCGAGGCACATTTTCACATCACCCATAGGATTTAGTTTCAATGTTGTCAGTGTTATAAGTCATTCATAGAGACACAGTAAGAAGCTAAAGTCAGAAGCATGGAGGTTCGTGAGACCCTTTTGTAATTGGACATTCCAGAAACGATTAGCAGATTTTTACTAGTGTCGTGTGCAAAAAACTAATTCAGTTTCACTTTTAGGGATTACAGCATGGATTTTTTGACTTTGAGACATTTGATGTGGATGAATATGAACATTATGAGGTTTGTACACTTAATTATTTTTTTGTAGAATATAATTTCATGTTAATTGATTTTTTAAAAAAATCTAACAGTATTATCTGTTAAATAAAAACCATTTATCAGTTTTAAAATAATAGTGGTCAGCTTTGGTTATTATG
This sequence comes from Rhynchomys soricoides, assembly GCA_019843965.1. NCBI lineage: Eukaryota > Metazoa > Chordata > Mammalia > Rodentia > Muridae > Rhynchomys > Rhynchomys soricoides. The sequence continues at coordinate 4,293,856 of JADRCH010000243.1, forward strand.
GAGTTATCAAAATGTTAATTTAGGAAAGAGCCCTGTCTATCATCCATCTATCTGTCTATCTGTCTGTCTATCTATTTATCTATCATCTATCTATTTATCTAATCATCTACGTATCTACCAAACTACCTATATATTTATTCTCTTATCAAACTTTACTGATAGTATCTTTGTACCTTTTGATAGGTAATTTTGAAGTGTAGTTTGGTAATGGAATTCTAAATAACTTTTACATTAAAAGTGAGGTTTTATTTAAGGCAAAAAATCAGGTTTTCTAATACTTTCAGCGACATGTTTGCTTTTGACATACAGTTGCATGCACTCAGCTCTGACACTTGCTGTTCTTTTCCCCGTGGCGCCGTTATGAACTCTGCCTGCTCTGTGACGCAGTGTTTAAGGATGCCCGTCTGCTCGGGTCCTGCTCCACCGCAGTGCTCAGGAACACTCTGGCGTGGGATGAAGAGAGGTCCAGAAGCAGTTTACGTTTTCTGTGGGCCGAGGAGCCTGTGGGCTGTGAGGAGGACCAACATTACTAAAGCATAGCTCTGTAGTTGGGTTTCTCCAAGGGAATCAAGTACTCTTCCTAGCATGTCAGGGTCAGGGTCAGAGTAACTAACCAGTTTGGGCCAGTGTCAGAGCATGTCTATTTGAATATCTTGCTTGTGTGTCAAATGTGCTCTGTGTTCATCTTTCATGAGCAGACTTGGTCTTCTGATCCATTCATCTGTGCTAATGGAGGGTACCCTACTGTTCACCCAGGCTCAAGACTAGAATTTCCCCTTTTACCTCTTACAGTCTTGGGAGTGTTGTCTTCCCACGACCGGTGTCAGAGGATGCATTATCTCATTTTCCTCTCTGATGTCACTTCCTTTACCCTGGGTCAGAACTCCTCACCCTGGACTGTAACTGATGCTTTCTGCCCGAGGTTTGGCCCCTTTCTCAGGCTTCTTCCATAATCCTGGATGGATGATCTTAAAACAGCACTCCATCTTGTCTGTTCTTGGCCCTGAGCTGAGCCGAGTGTGACTTTGTACCCAACTCTCTCAGCTCTGCCAGACTCTGGCTGCCTCTGGAGCCTCACTGCCTGATTCTTCCCTGTGCCCACTCCTGTTCCAGCTGTCCCCATTAGAGCTGCCTGCTTTTTGAGTGTCTCTGCTCTGGCTGAGCTTGCTTCATGCATTCTCCATCTTTCTTATCTTCCTTCATTTCATGTTTGTACAGAGTCTGTGGTCACCAGATCTCCTCTCTGGAATCCCCTGTCCCCCGAGTTTCATGTTTTACAATTTATACCTGTTTTCCTTATATCAAAGCCACTTACATTGTCAATTTCCTTACTAGGCTATAAATTTCCTATGGATGAGACACAGCTTAGAGGAAAAACATATTCTGTGTTCTTATATAAAAGTCCTTAAGTTCAGAAACCTCTGTCTTCCAAGGTCAATAAGTCTAATACAATTTTACAGACTATTGTTTAAACTCTTTCTCTTTGTCTATCTCTTTCCCATGTGTCCCTCTTTCCCGTGTGTGTGTGTGTGTGTGTGTGTGTGTGTGTGTGATGTTTAGTAGTAGCAAAAGAATCTTTTCATTTTAGAAAGAAAGAAAAGAAAGCAACTCCATAAACTAGAAACAGAAGGCAGTACATTTATAATGGACAAGACTGGTATATATATCAACCACATATGTAGTCATTATAAAAAGTGAATCAACTTATACTTCTCTTGGAACGCTTCCTACAATTTAGTTTAAAAAGGACAGAGAAGAGTGCTTCTAGTTTAATACTTATTTGTAAAGATAAAACCACTCCTAAGAAGACTCCGTCTCATACAGGTATGCATATAGCTGTAGTGTGAGTGGAGGTGCTTTCCTCTGAAGCTAATGACACATGTATCTTATAAACCTCTCCCTTGTGTAGGTGTCTTTTACGGTCACGTACCTAACTGTGTGTGAGTAAATTTGTCCTCTTCTAATGAACCTCCAGATAAAGTGTTTCAGATGCCGTCTCCAAAGAGCCCCAAGTGTGGACCGCTGCCCTGAGCATATGCACATGGAGGGTATACCATTAAATGCACCATTAAATGCTAAAGACATTTCGCTTAACAAGAGTGATTCAGGCATGGAGGATAGAGAACGAACAGGAGGCACACACACTACCACACAGCAAACAAACAACGAAACAGAAACCTTGTGGATCTTCCCTCCGCCTTCCACACGGTGCTGCTGAGGCGGCTACTGACATGTCTTACACAGACAGCACTGTGTGATTCTCACAAATCAGCCAAGACTATAAATGGGACCTGGTGACAATGTGGTCCTCCTGCCTTTACCTGAATGAATAAGAACCCAGCTGGTAGGAGCACAGCAATGGATTTTGGTGACTGTCTAGAAAGCTTTGTTGTCGAATGTCTTCCTTTTTTGTACATGGACCGTCTATCCCATCACACAGCGTATCAAAGAGAAGATCACAAAGCACAGCATGGTGGTAGGCATTTCATCAATGTGTGCTTGATGAGTAATTGAATACAGGTCACTTTTGTGATGGTCTGTGGCCCAGGCATTCCTTGTCATAATGGGTCTTGCTGTTTGTTGGCTCCAGGGAGCCTGGTCATTTGGTGAACCTTGAAAGAGCCAGCGTTTCAGGCCACAAAGCCATAGTCCAGGGAAGGACTTGCAGATTTCAAAGCAAAATTGTGTTGTTGACAGCAATTGTGAGACCTGCTGGGGATGATTTGGGATATTCAGGATGAATCTTTTCATAGGAACTTTCCCCTTTTATTGAAAATAGATTTCGTTTTTACCCCCACATAACACATCTTGATTGTAGTTTTTCTCCCTCTCCTCCTTCAAGTTCATCCCTTTTCTCCTCTCATCTGGATCCACCTGCATTTCTGCCTCCCATAAGAAAGCAAACAGCTTTTAAGGGATCATAATAGAATAATATAAAATGAAATAACATATAATAAGATAAAAGAAAATCTAACACATCGGAATAGGGGAAAAACAACAACAAATAAACGCAAGGAAAAGAGCCCAAGAAAAGGCACAAGAGACTAGAGATAGAGATCTGCTGGGGCATACAATCAGGAATCCCTTAAAAACATTGAATTGGAAGCCATAATATATACTTAAAAGACCTGTAGGGTAAAAAGAAAGAAGAAAAAAATATGTCTAAAAAGATAGAATAAAATAAAAATGAGAAAAGAAAATGGGAGCCACGGTGGGGAGAGGAGAGAGGAAAGAGAGCAAGGAGCCTCTAAAGATTCTGTTGGCCATCTGCTGGTGGACTGCCCTCAAGGGGAGTTTGTTTCCCCTATGAGACTCCCTTGGAGAAAACTAAGTTTTCATTTGCAAGTGGTTCTCATTGGAGATTGTTTTGGGTCAAGGATGAGGGCTTGTGTCCACTTCGTTCTTCAGCTCTATGACCTGATTGGGGCAGATCCGTCCCGGCCCTGTGCATGCTGCTTCAGTCTCTGTGAGTTCATATGTGCTTCGATTCTGTTGATTTAGAGGGCCTTGTCTTCTCGGGCCCCTGGCTCTTATACTCTTTCTGCTGGAGTGTTCTGTTGGGTCTCTGTATTTGTTCCCACATGCTGCTGTAGGAGGAAGCTCTGCTGATGATTGCTGAACAAGACACTGATCTATTAATACAGCAGAATGTCATTGTCATTCTATGGCTTTTTGTTTTTGTTTTTAAGAACAGTAGTATTTGGTTTTCTCCTGGGTCCCTAGACTATCTAATCCCAGGTTCTTAGTCACCTAACCAGTTTTGGGTATTGCTTCTATCATATAGAGTAGCCCTTAAGTCAAATCAGATATTGGTTGGTTACTCCCACAAGATTTGGGCCACCATTGCGCTAGCATATCTTGTAGGCAGGACACCATTATAGATCATTGGCTTTGTGGTTGGGTTGATGTTCATACTTTTTCTTTGGTAGCATGCAGAGTACCCTTCTCTACCAAAGACACTAGCACAAGGTGTTGTCTTCAGCCTTGGGGCCTTGCCATCAGTTTGTGGACAACAACTTATAGTCTTGGCAGCAGTGTGGGTTGTTTGGGCATTCCCACAGGACCATTTTGGCCCAAAACTCAATCAGATATAACCCAATCCTGGTTTGGAAGCTTCATTTGGTGACAAGAAGTGTCTAGTTGAGGCTCTGTCTCCCCATTATTTATCTGATTTCATTCAGATTGTCTTCAAATATGCCTGGAGTTTAGGAAGCCTTTCCTGCGTTGGGTTTCAATACTATCCACTGAATGGCCCGTGTTTTCAGCTGTATCCCTCCGTATCTCCCCCATCAACCTCCCTCTTACCTTCCCCTCTCCACCTGATTCCCTGCTTCCGTCCCCTTCTCCCATCCATGCATAACTATCTCTTGCATTTCCCTTTCCTAGGGAGATCTGCCAGCTCCCCAGTCCCTTACTCTAAACCTAACCTGTGTGGTCTGTGGATTGTAGCTTTGTTATCACTGATTTACGAGCTAATATCCACATACAAACAAATACATGCCATATTTGTCTTTCTGAGTCTGGGTCAACTTATTCAGGATGATTTTTTTTCTAGTTCAGTTCATTTACCTGTGAATTTTATGATTTCATTTTGAGTAAGACGCTATTGTGAAAATGTACCACATTTTCTTTATCTGTCTGTTGAGGGACATCTGGGTTGTTTCCTATTTCCGGCTATTACGAATAGAGCAGCAGCGAACAGGGTTGAGCAAGTGTCCCTGTGGTGGGATGAGATGTTCTTGAGGTGGATCAGTTCTCATCTTTCTGAGGAACCTCCACGCTGATTTCCATAATGGCTGACACATTTACAGTCCCACCAGCAGTGGATGAGGATGCCCTTGTTCTACATCCCTGCCAGCATGGGCTGTCACTTGTTTTATTGATCTTAATCATAGACACTTCTTTACTAAACTACATTTACTATATAGTATGGCTTAAGAAGGCTAGGTACTTGGGAAGCCAAGGCAGGAGGATTGCCATGAATTCAAGGCTAGCTTGAGTTAGAGACTCTCTTAAAACCAACCAACCAAGCTTAATAGCTATGATATTAAATAGTTTCTCCCACATTTTTATGTTTGTCTGCAGTGTGCCTGCATACATATGCATTGTTTTGTATGTGTGGGGCACACATATGTTTGTGTGTATGGGGTGGATGTATACACGTGTGCATGTGGAAGCCTAAGGTTAATAAGTCATCTATCATTCTCCTACCTATTCATTAAGGATGAGTCGCTCTCTCAGTCAAATTCAGAGTTTACCAATATGGCTGGGCTTATTAGCCAGCTTGTTCTATGAATTCCGTCTCTGCCTTTGGAAGCGAGATTTACAGGCAGGCTGCCATGCTCACCAGATTATGTGGGTTTCTGGAGATCCCATGCAAGTCCTTGTACTTGCATAGCGTGTGCTCTAACTGCTGAGTCATCACCTCAGCCCTCTAAAGGAGATTCATGTGACCACAATGCTACTTATAAATACAGAGGATGGGCCAGCAGGGTGTAATCACTTGCTGAACCGGTGCCTGTTCCTTAAAGGTTATGTCTGATTTCACCTGCCATTCGGAATCTAAAGAATGCCATCTGTAATTAGTCGTATGAATATTTAAAATATTCCACTAGCGACATTCAGAAATGCTAGAAAGAGATGGTGAAAGTATTTTAAAAGATATATTTCAATTAATTCATTATATCGCACATATTTCAACATATAGTTGATACAGAGATTACTAATGGAGTATTTTACAATTTTTTTAAAAAACATTATGCCTTCAAAGTTCAGTGTGGAGTTTCCACTATGACATACCTGAGTCTGGTCTGTTCATACTGTATGACATAGGAGCCATGGGTGGCTAGGGTACCAAGTATCGTCCTGGTCCTCCAGTGTGGCATGAAGCCTAAGGGAAAGCAGACAGTGCTTTATCTGCCCTGACTGTTCATGTGAGATTCCTTTCAAGATCATCCACTTTAGAAGTTTTGGAGAAGGATGCCTCAGGAATTTGGGTATTTCCTTGTGACCAGCGAATAGATTGTTGGGGACTGAGAAATAGCATCAGACACAGGTCTTGCAAAAAATGTCTTCTAGAATATGGTTTCTCCTGTTCCCATGTCAACCTATCTGTCCTGTTGCTCAGACACACATTACTCAATTCTACCAGTAATACTAGGAATATTCAGATCCAACCAACCAATCAATCCACTCACCCACCCAGACAAACAGTTAACCAAAGTCACATGATCTGTAAGCTCCCGTAGGAATCAATGTCAAAAACAGTCTGTACTTTCTGACAGAGCTTGTCTGACAGGGCTTGTAAGGTATTCTCAAAGAACCTGAGAACCAACACAGCAGCCGATCCTTTGAAATCTAGCCAGGGATCAGTTCAGGAAAATAATATCGACCTTTTGTCCTAGGGAGAAATGTGAAAATAAGACCCCTAGTGTTCAATTTACACTGTGATGCTATGTGCCTGTGTGTTTATGGGCAGTTCGCCCTCTAGTGGTAAAGTGACTACAGGACATTCTTCTGCTGGGATGACATTGGTGAAGTATATACCCAAGTGTCCTGAATTATTTTGGTAGGAAATTGTTCTTACCATATAAGACTCAAAGTCCACTGGCCATTGATGGTGTTGTATTTACTTTCTGTCCACTAGGAAGGGTTTGAAGCTCAATTCATAGCTCCTTCTGCGTTCCAGGAGGCATTTATTTTTGATGACTGGTCCACGAGTTGGTGACCTCATAGGAAATGCAGAGCGAGGTCACCCACTAGCAGTACCTTGTGCTTGCTTGTGGGTGGGACTGCTGGAGATGAAGTAGAGACAGGAGCTTCAGTGGTGATCTTCTGGGGGTGGTGGTGGAGGGGCGCTCATTACTGTGGGTCATGTTTATTATTTCACTTAGCATTGGGCCTGTGCAATTTCAAAGGGTTGCCTTAAGTAGCCTCCTGGGGATTCCGTAGAGTTCAAAGTTCAAGATCAACTTCAGAACTTAGCAATTACTTAGATGGCTTCCTTTGAACCACTGATGTCTGTCATTATTCCCCCTTCCCCACTCCTTCCTTTGTGAACTAGCGCTGTCTGAGAAATAGCGATGTCAGCAGGAAGGTAGATTTTTCAGTTTGTCAAGCTCCTGGTGACTTGACTTTGTCCTCTCACATGCTGACAATCTGGGCCACATTTTTAACCTTGGTAGGTGAGAGCCACACCTGGCCAAGTCTACCTGATCACAGAGGAGCTGCTGCTTCCATAGTAGGAGCAGGGACCCCACACAGGGCTTCTTACTGGTTTTTACCATGACCCTCAGAGAACAGGAACATATTTGCTCAACACCCAGTTTACTGCCCAGACAGCTCCATTCTGATCACTCTGACTGGGAAATTTTGCTTTTCAAAACATAACGCTGGGACCAGGGAGATGGCTCAATCAGAAAAATGCTTGCCAAAGTAAGCATGAAGACCAGATTGTGGATTCCCTGAGCTTGTGCAAAAAAACTGTCACGGTGGTGAGCCGTCTGTAATCCTAGCACTTGGTGTGGAGGTGGAGGAGAGGGTTGGGATAGAGGCTGTTTATGTGGCCCCCGAGTCATTCTCAGCCCTGTGTGGCTCATGTTGTGTTTCGTTAGACGATACTATTTACACATCTGTGTTTTCCATGTACTCTCTGTGTCTTACCTGCCTTTGCACGAATAAAGTAACCCACCCGCCAGCAGAGTCCACTCACCACAAGGAGTCAATCAGTGTTTAAGAAATAACTAACAGGTGAGCAAATGAGCATCAAATGCAGAGTGATCTATTTTCATTGGAAATTGGCCAAAACTAGTTTTTTAAACATTTTTGAGATTATAATTTAATTACAGCATTTCTCCTTTGCTTTTCTTCCCTTCCATATGACCCTCCCCATCTCCTTCAAATTCATGGTCTCTTTTGTCATTAATTGTTATTGCATGCATCTGTGTCTGTGTGTGCCCGTGCGCACACACACACATTTCTAAATATAGTCTGCTCAGTCCATATAATGCTACCTGTAGTATATGTTTTCATACTGACTGTTTTGCATTGAATAACCATTTGGTGTGCTCTTCTCTGGGGAAGAACACCTTTCCCATTCCAAGATTCTGTTCTTTGTACAGAGTTGAAGCCTCCTGTTCAGTTCTTTGTACAGAGTTGAAGCCTACTGGTGAATCCATCCAGTTTGGTGTGCTCATTGACATTATACTTGTTCAGTTCATGTAGGGATAGTCACGTGAATGAGACCTTTCGGGTGTAGCTTCTGATGTTACTAGGAGACACAATCTCACAGCTAACTCCCTAGACTGAGACTTTTAATTAAGAATGCATTCTGATTTTGTAGTAACTCTCCAGGGAACATATTCATTATGGGTTAGAATATTCTTTTTTTTTTAGAATTTTTTTTAAAAAAATACTTTCATCATTGGCTCATCTATGCTGCAAGAATTTATAACTTAGAAAAAAACCAGTTATGTGCAACACAGATTGTATGTAATGTCAACTGAGTTTATGGTATGACTTGAGGTTGTCTAGGCTGACTGTGTCCTTCATTATATTAGGAAACTGTCATCCTAACCAGTGGATGTTGACTCTTTCGTTTAGCACATTCTGTGAGAATCAGTGATACTTGTTATGTCCTCCATCTCTGGTCTACAGAAGGAGTCAGTGTGGGATGGGGCAAGGCTGTGCTTGGGAGTGGCTCTGTAGAACAAACTGGAGTGGAATCTGGGTGCTGCTTGGCTGTGATCCTCTCTTGTTCATACATTGTGGGCAGGACTGTATACTCCTTCCCCAGAACCAGGGTCAAGGAGGCCTCAGAGTGCAGATGTGTGTGCATGTCCTCAACCATCTGGAGCAATTACAGAGGTGTGCCTCCCACGGGAATCTAACTATGAGAACTATTTCAAGCATGCTTCTGGAGTCATCTTGTTGAATTTATTTTACCACTGAAAGGCCACACGTTAAGGTAGCCGAATTCCTTCCTGGCCACTACAGCTGCTACTGGAGAGGGACCCAGGGGCTCAGCTTGTGCTAAGGAAACACACTCATTGCTGTTTACAGATAGCGTCAACTAAGTCTGTAAGACTCATAAGGTTTCCCTCTCCCAAACAATTAGGTTTTTTTCCGCTTCCTCTTTAATTGTTGTTTGGTTTCTTTCTTTCCTTTCCCTGCTTTCTTTCTCTGTGTCATTGTGTGTTTTGGTTTTTCCTGATTTGGGTCTCACTGTAGTCCTGGTGCTCTGGAACTCATAGCAGACCTCTTGCCTCAGCTTTCCAAGTACTAGGATTATAGATATGTTCCTCCTCCTGCTCCTCCTCCTCCTCCTGCTGCTCCTCCTCCTCCTCCTCTTCTTCCTCCTTTTCCTCTTCTTAAATTCCAAACTTTTTTAGGCTTTTTTAGGCCATAACTATTATGGTTTGATGTTCCTGCCAACATAGGAGTGTTCAAAACCAAACAGACCAGGTTTGGTCCTGTGGTCAGTCTTTGATTGTAAAGGCATTTTCCTTCCCCATTTTGTAATGCAATGGCCCTTGCATTTCTCTTCTTGCAACCTCTGGTCATCTTTCTCAACCTTTCTCGTAAGCCTTTTTTGTTCCCTTTGCCTACCCTGAAACCCTGAGTTCTAGGACCTCATGAGTTCTGTGAACATGCTTTCTGTGGTTCAAGTACACTGATGTTTAAGTGTCAGTCAATAACAACATGGGTACTGCTGTCCCCAGGCCTTAATTGAGCATTAAAAGGACATCAGCAAGCACACTGGATTTTCACATCGTGTGGTTAAGTCTGCTGTGAGATAGTGGACCATGCCAGGAAACTTGGTAAGGTTGAATGGGCTCAGAAACCCAAGCACCTCATACATGAGGATGGTAAGCGTTTCCCCTACACCCAACCAGATTCCTGGCCTAGAACACATGACCACAGCTCCCTACATAAAGAATAAGACACATAGCACAGAACAGAGTTCTCCATGCTAATGAGGAAGCGAGACGGGCCCTGAGGGTTTAGCCAATAAGCTTCCCTTCCTGGACATTCCTTCCTGCAAAAGGTATTCAATCTCTGGTCCACCCTGAGGAAGTGGTATGCACCCATTCTCCACTATGAACAATCAATAAACAGTTTGGAACCAAAGACTGTCTCCCTCATCAAGAACCTCTTTGGGGGGAAGCCTTTGATGTACAGACCCCCACCTAAGTCTCCTGCAGAAGGCCCCTCAGTACTCCCAGACATTTGCTGCTAAGCTAAATTGGAGTCCCCCCTCGCCTGAGGGCCTAGGCTCATCATCTTCAGCCCTCGGGACCCCTCTGTTCCTGACTGGATGCCCAGGAGTCAGGGAACTCCAGCTTTGGCCTCAGCCTGTGTTTTTTCTCACTCAGGCTGGGGTCCCCATCTTAGGTTGTGTTTTCCCAAGCCTGTCACCCTAGAGTGGCATAGGATAAAATGCAGCCTAGAATCCTGCGTTTCATCTGCCTGGCAGAGTGCCTACACCCCAGCATCAAGGTGGGATGCAGAACCACAGTCTGCAGAGGTGCTCCCTGGCCTGGACTGTTGGAACGAACTCTCAAATATCCCCACTCTCTCTGCCTCCCTTGCCCATGGTCTGTCTCCCACTGTGTCCCTCACTTGCAGTTGTTACTAGTTGAGGGGGCACAGCCAAACCACACCACACACCTCCTTTCTTCCACCATGCTCTCATTCAGAACCAAAGCAATAATCTGGAGCTTGACAATTATCTAGCACCAAAGGGCATGGAAACTTAATTTTAACCCAACAACTCAAATATTGACTATGCTTTAAGCTCATAAAGGGTCCAGCTTCATGGCATTATTTGTATTTAGGTAATAAAGCTATCCCGTCAGTGTGAATTTATTGATTCAGAGATTAGGAAAGTGCAAAAAACATTTTAAAAATGAATTTTTGAAAAGACATTGAAATTTTTGCCTTAGTTTTTAAAGCACTCTTCCTGCTGGCCTCCTGGCTGATGTACATCTTGGATGGTACCCGGCAAATGTAGTATAGTTTTTCCTTAATGAATAAGTGGAGATGGTCGCAGCTCTTTCCTCCTGGGCTTATTATGGGAATTAAATGAGCTGTATAGTGCACTGTTCTGCAAAGTGGGGGTGGAGCTCATGATATTGTCAATCCCAAATAAACGCATTGAGAATCCCTTTTTATTATTTTGTGCATAGCAACAAGTTAGTCTTTTTATCTTTTAAAGATTTATTTATTTTTATGTGCATTGACGTTTTTGCCTACATATACATCTGTGTGAGGGTGTTGGGTCCCCTGAAACTGGAGTTACAGACAATTATGAGATGCCATGTGGGTGCTGGGAATTGAACCCAGGTCCTCTGGAAGAGTAGCCAGTGCTCTTAACTGCTGAGCCATCTCTCCAGCCCAAAGTTACAGCTCTTGACATATGTTTTCTGGGAAACCATGCATGGTAGAGTGATGGAAAACACATATTGCCAGGCTAGGTGACTTGTATCGGTAGTCTCACTGTCAGCCCCAAGGCCTTTCTGTGTTTACTGCAGGCCTGTGATAACAACGGAGGAAGTCCAATTGTTTGTGCTTTTGTGACCAGTGCACCATAGACATAAATTCTCTCCTAGTGTAGAAATTGATGCTGTCCAGTCAAATTTCATTTTGCAAGTTAGCTGTTCAAGGAGAATCTTACAGTATGTGAGTTACAATATCTAAACACATCCATGCTAGGTATGAGATGTTTCTCTTGTAGTGTAGATCATCTGCAGCTTTTCTAACTGGTGTTGGATGGGTGGGTAGGGAGCTTTACGCCAGCCTATGCTAAATCGATGTTCATGTCTCAGGCCCGCTTACATGTTTCTTTACAAAGTGTGATAGGGTTTGGTACCTGAAATTCCTGCCTGATCTAGATTCTTTGAAGTTTAATTAGGACAACAGATTTGTGTCCTTTTAAATATTCTGTGGTTGGCATGGCATGTTAGCATTTGTAGAATCACCATGAAAGGGGCACAGATATAAAGTAACTTTTAGTCGCCTGACTAAAAGTAATTGTCCTCTCCGAAGCTTACTGCCTCTGTGTGCTAACTTAGGCCTAGTCCTGGCAATTTCTAGCCTCTGTACAGTCTAATCTAGGCCTAGAATGTTTTCAGCCTCTAAGAATTAGTGCTGAATAAGCTCACCCCTTCCTAGTTCTTTCTGAATTCTGGCTAGCTGGTTCAACTCAGCTCTTTTGGTTCAAACTTCAAGTTGATGAATTCAATTTTGCTTTTCTCTCAGCCTCTCCTGAATTGCTCTGCTTGGCCTTAAAATAACTTCTCTTCTAATCTCCTGGCTCCTTCTTGTTCTCTGGCTCATTCTGTTTGATCTGTGTCTATCTTGTTCTCTGTTCAACCAATCTCTGTAAAACTCTCCTAGGAGTCTGCCTCCTCCTTCTGTCTGCATTGCTCCGTAAGTAGCTTCCCTTTCCTCGCTCTTCCTGAGAGTTGGGCCTATCCTACTCTGTCAAATCTTCCTCTGATTCGCTATTTCTGCCACTCAATGTTTAAGATTAAAGGCTTGTACTAAGGGCTGAGCCACACCACAACTAGAAACACAGCTTTTCAGCAAATAACTGTCTTGGGGTTCACAATGTGATTAAATAACCTGCAAAACACAGATCATTGTTCTGTAACATTACCAGAGTAATCTTTTATAGTACTAGGTCAGTTAAAATCTGTGACTTTCTTTCAGATTTAAATATAAGATCTTATTGTTTAATTCTACCAACGTTTCCTAGGCTGCTAGATAGAGCCAGGTGTTACCCAATGTTTACCATTTTAGGTAGGAAGGTTTACAAACATGATTCTGTTGATTCTGTGAGTGAATTGATCTTGATGGTAAATTGCAGTGAATTTATCTCACTGCCTGTATCATATGATCAATTATAAAAGGTTACTATTTAACCAAACAGATATTTATAATCAAAATGAACAGATGTAATTCAATATATTCATCTGTCCTCCTTGGTGGCCAAGGATACAGAAATAGTGAACACAGAACGCCACTGTCTTCTACTGTTGATAAGGACATGCTTTTGTCTTTTGATGATTGATGCTCATGTTTATTCTTGTCTTTTTAAAGTGTAAAGGGGCATATTGGATCATTCATTCAGACTGTTTAAACAAGAAACCATTTAATCCCTTAGCGGAAGGTCATACATTTGATTTCTTATTCCAATTGTTATAAAGATATAGTGACACATCTGCGTATGCATCTCTAAGATTTTTAGGGGGTTGTAAAGAGATTTTATTATCATTGGGTTACGATAGTGGATGCACGTTCAAGATGCCTTATTAAATTTTTTCAATACCTTCTTTATGATTAGAAAGATATATCTATGTTTTAGGAGTAGAAATTGGCCAGCCAAGTTTTGGTTTTCATGGAAGTGGCGATGGATAACATAAGCGAGGTCATGGCTCTGATGGCCTTGATGTTCTAGTGTATTTAATACATGATCATTTTGTACCTGCCAAAGAGTGCAGACTCTAATTGGCTTAGATGCCTACCATGGAGACCCTCACTGTAAGCCGGAGGACATGTTCTTTACATGGAAACTTGTTGCTTTCCTGATGAAGATGGAGACTTGGGCCAGGGGTGGAGTTGGGTGTGGAGGTGTGAATATTTTTTAATGCATTACATAGAAGTCTCCTGGTCACTGGCCAAGTCTTGGGTGTAACTCAATCCCTGTCCCAGTCTGGATGGGTTAGTAGTACAAAGACAAGGAAGAAAATGAGGAAGGGAGGAGGTACTGGAATGTGGGAAGGCGAGCCATTTCTTGGTCTGTGGGCCTTTGCGGATGAGCACTTTGAGTTTGTTGACCAAAGGTTGACAATTATTAATCAGTCAGCCAGCAGAAGCATTTTATTTGGGCTCATAGGAGTTACAAGCTTATTTAAAGGTAGTCAATATTCAAAGAAAGATTTCGTTTAAGTCAGCTTTCTGGGATGACCAGTTAGCCAGAGCTAGAAGCACCTGCCTTCATTGCCTGCCTTTGTTTGGGCTTGGCGCCCTCTGCAGGACTGTAGCTGAGAGGCTTATGGTGCTTCATCCCTCCTTCCTGCCCTTTGCCTGTCTTTAAACCAGCCTTGATTGTAGGCATAAATACTCCCCTCTACAACGACGGCGACGACAAAAGCAACCAGAAAAGAAGTGAATGTGTTTATTGTGACCCAGATATTCATAGTTTTCCATCACTTAAAGCCGTATCATGCTCCTAAAAGTGCTTATATTTCTTATTTTCTCTTACTCCAACCTATTTTTTTTTTTTCTGGAATAAAAATTTCATCTTATTTTATTGTAGACTGACCAGGAGACAAGTTGACGTTAAGACAAACAACCTTTTCATACAGTCTATATTTTTCATCATTCTGAGTAGAAACGTTTCTTAAATGAGGTGACCCTATAGATAGCGTCTAATATAAGTTGAAATTTATATTCGTTTCCTTTTATGTAAGTCTCATTAATCTAGTACCGATGGTGTGATAAGTTATTTGACTTCCTACACTGTATAAACATTATAAACTATTTTTCTTTTCTTTTTCCACAAAATTCTGCCAGCGAGTTGAAAATGGGGACTTCAATTGGATCGTTCCAGGAAAATTTTTAGCGTTTAGTGGACCACATCCTAAAAGCAAAATTGAAAATGGTAGGTTGCTTCCTCCTTTGTCATGTAAACATTTGTTGTTGTTCACTTTCATTACGTTCTCCATAAAGTATTTCCGTGTACAATTAATTTCCTTTGCTAATATCCTTTGGGGAATATTTATTCATGATTTTCAAAATTGAACAGTATTAACTTGTGTGTTACATGCTAAACTTCTAGTATGTTTTATTTTCTTTTATTTTTTAAAAGCAGGCTTATTTTTAATTATGTGTACGTGTGTGTGTGTGTGTGTGTGTGTGTGTGTGTGTGTGTGTGTGTGTATGTCGTGGGTGGTGTGTACACAGAGTACATTGCTTACAGGGGTCACAAGAAGCCATCAGATTCCCCGGTACTGGAGTTGCAGGCAATTGAGAGCTGTTTAACATGGGTGCTGGGAACCCTACTTCGCTCTGCTACAAGAGCAGAGCACTCTTAACTTTTGAACCATCTTTCCACTCGCTGTGACCCTGTTTTCAGACACAAGCTTTCAGACTGCTGTAAACAGATCATTCACTTATATGAGTAGCTTAAGAAGAATCCAAGACAGAGACTGGCCACACCAGTGAGCAGAGAGTCAAACTCTAGCGAGCTCACATACCTGAAGCAGTTTTATTTTGGACTCTTGTAGCTAAAATCTTGATGTTTAGCTAGAGCAGTGGCTCTCAACCTTCCTAATGCTGTGACCCTGTAATACAGTTGCTCGTGTTGTGGTGATTCCCAAACATCAAATTATTCCATTGCTACTTCATAATTGTAATTTTGCTACTGTTATAAGTAATTATGTAAATATCTAATATGCAACCCTGTGAGAGGGTCATCTGACTTTTAAGGGAGTCTCGACCCACAGGTTGAGAACCACTGGGCTAGAGTCTCCACCTTAAAAGGTAATATCTTCTAGAAGCTCCATAATTTCTGTAGAGAATTTTAACTTTGTAAGTACTTTTTTTTTGAGTTTAGAATAATTTTCTCGTAAGATTGGTAATTTTGATCTAGTTACAATGAGAACTTGGGATATTCTATTTTGAGAAACCCCATCTTCCGAGGAAGGTTAGAAGGGTTTCTTAGTAGAAAAGCTGAGGCTTCAGTTTTTTTAAAATTATGTTTATTTCACAATTTCACGTGTATATACACAATGTATCTTGGTCATATTTGATTTCTAAAACCCACTTCAGCTCCTCTTAGACCCCCCCCCCAATACTTCCCATCTGCATGTCCTTTTTGTTAAAAAAACAGAACCAAAATCAATAAAACCTCACTGAGTCCACTTTGTGCTGCCTGGTGTGGGCCTAGGCAACCAAGCATGGGCAACGTTCTGTTGGCCACACCCCAAAGAAGATGACTCCTCCCACTACTAACATCCATCAGTTTCCAACAGTTCCTCAGTGAAGGATGGGGCCTTAAGAGCTCCTCTCCAAACCATGCTGAAATGCTGACTAGCTTGATCTTCGGGCAGTCTTGAGCAGGTAGCTACAACCACCATGAGTTCATGAATGCAGCAACCATGTCATGTCTAGACGACAGCATTTCACAGCTCTCCTCTCCAGCCACAGCTTCTCTGACCCAGGCTGAGAGAAGCACTAATTTATGGGCATGAACATACATTTAGAAGGCAGTTTGACAAGGTGCTCACTTAGCAAAATGGTTCTCCCTACCTCCCAGGACCCATGACCTCTCCAGTCATAGGCTTTTGACCCAGTTTATAGTACCAGGGATAGATTCTCTCTTGTGGAGCAGACCCAAAAATCAAACAGAAAGGTATTGGCTGTCCCATACAGTCAGCCACACACAGTGGACACATCTTGCTGGACAGGTCGGTAATGTTACTCAGCTGGGTAAGACTGTTGACAACTTTTATCCTTCAGTAGCCTGCATTTTCTGATGCAATGAAAGCTAGCCAGCAGGGAGAAAGTTTCCTGGTCAGTTCCAGCTTGATTTTCCTGTGTTCTTCATCCAAAGTGTGTTATGTCATCAGCATAGAGTCTTATGATCTAGCTGTGGTGGATAGTTAAGGCGAAGCTGAGATTTTAAAGATAATTTATGATCAAATAGCTATTGATAGGAGGAAGCCAAAGGAAGACTTATGATCATGGGACCAGCAGAAGGCATTGCATTTGTGTGAACAGAGGCCAACTAGGGCAGTTATTAATCCCTTAACTTGTGTAGTTTTAGCAGTGGGGAAAGAATAGTCCTTTTTTATTTTTAAATAAATTTGAATTGATTAAGGAATTATAATTATAGAATGAAGCATGTAGTTTGGATTTTAGATTTCAAAACCATTCCTTTAATGGACAATGCTAAACACACATGCGTGCGCACGCACACACACACACACACACACACACACACACACACTTGAGAGTTGGAGGGTAGATTGAGACAGAATCCCAGAAATTCAAAGAGTTCATTTGTCCATTTAATGAGCGAAGCCTTGTAGGCAGGTTGAGACCTGGTTCCCCTGTCCCTTACTGGTTGTAGAACCTGCAAGTGAGCATCCCCCCTTCTGTAAGCATCAATGAGGGAACAGACCTACATCTTGGGCAACTAGTGAGGATAAGATAGAGATATGAATGAAGGGCCTTAAGGTGGCAGGTCTCTTAGCAGCTACAATTATATTTTTGACACTATGATCTGGCTGCGATATCATGGTACAGAGACTAGCTGTTTCACTCAGCTTTCCCAAGTTGAAACCTAAGGGCTGGGAAGGGATGAGTCTGGTAGCTCTCTGAAATTGTTTGGTTAGCCTGTTCTTCAGCGCCTCTGGGTCCTGTGCTTCACTGATGTCATGTCTCCATCTAGTGGCAAGATGGAGTAAGGGCTGGGTGAGCAACCAATCAACCCTGGGTGGACTGGTAGATTTCCAGGAATGACATTGCTAAGACTAATCTGTCACAAGTATCTGAACACGACAATAATACTGCCACACATGTGTTGAGAAGTCATAGAGCATTTGGATGATTTTTTTTTTTGGTTTTAATTAATTCGAAGTCTTTTTTTTATTTTATTTTGTTGTTTTTTTTTTTTTGTTTGTTTTTAAAGCCCAGCCTGTTCTCTTACTTGGTGTCCTGATAAATAGAATGGCATTGAACCTTACCTGAAATAATCACCCACACAGATGCTAGAATTTGAGATATAGGATTTAAATGCTGGCTATCTACATGTGCATGGAGTAGTATGCTATCCAGGCATTAGTTATTCTGTGACTATGTGGTTAAATGAGATCATCCATATAGGGTACTTTGGTGCCTGGGCACATAGCAAGTGATCAGTAAGGTTAGGTATTATTACTGTCATGATCACTATCTTGATGTTCTGATACTACATGTTTACAAGTATGCCCCAGGTTCTTTCTCAAGAGATACCCATGCTTTCTCTTATGGTTTAGGTGTATTAACTCAACCCCAGATTTATTCCTCATGGACCCTCATGTATGAACAGAAATTCTCACACCTTGGTGGTAAGGGGGAATTAATAGGCATCAAAGCAGGCAGGGGCCCTCATGAGGTTCAATGAATGCTAGGAGCCTGTGGCAGAGAGAGGCTGTCCACAGCCGAGCAGGGCTTCCTGTGACTCGGAGCCCGTCTCTTAGCCATTCCTCAGATGGTACAAAAGCCTTTCTATTTCCTCACAGCAACCACAGTCCCTTCCCCCTTTGTCCCATGAGACTGTTGTTGGGAAATTATCTTACCAAGGAAACCAACTAGGAAAACAGACTGATTTTTGTAAGTAGAAAAGCATGTGTTTTCTCTCTGTGTGTATAAATGGCCGTGTCCACACAGGAGATGTGTAACCTGTTTGTTAAATGCAGCCAGGCTGGGATTAGTAAATCTGGCCTTCCAGTTCCACCTCCATCTTTCGTTGATGTCCAAGCACCCCAGCTAGTGCTCCTGTCCTTGCAGACAGAGGAACCAATGCTGGGAAGAGAACTAAAATGACATCTGTTGGGTATATGGTTAGCTCACAAACTGCAAGAGAAGGCTGGAGAACTAGCAAATGGGCAGTAGCCAAAAGAAATAGTGTATCTGCAGGGTCCACATATAGGAGAACAGGACCCATGCCCAGGGATTCCAGCCAGAAGCAATTTTTATTTACTCATTTAAAATTTTATTCAATTTTTTAAAAAAATCAGCACACACAGTCTTAGATATCATTGTGGCATTTTTGAAAGAAGTGTGTTTGGGTCTCCTCCCCATTATCCCTCCCACTGCCGTCACTGCTGTCCTCCATCACCCCTCCCACTGCTGGTACCCCAGCCCTCCCCTGTTACCTGCCCTGATGGTTCTGACTTTCCTGTCAGCATGCCCCTCCTCTCTCCTGCTTCCTTAGCACCAGTGCCTCTTCTCACCTTCTCTTGTGCTCCTAGTTTTCTAGGCTTTATTTGTAACTACATCCATTTCTAAACATACATGCGTATATTACAAGCTAGGATCCATAGATGAGAGAGAACATGTGGGTTTTGTCTCTCTGAGATTGGGACACCTCACATAATATAGTTCCAGATTTATCCTTTATCTCCCCCCCCCCCCCTGCAAATTTCACTTCTTTACAACTGAGTAAAATCCCATTGTGAATTGGGTCCACATTTTCATTATCCACTCCTCTGTTCATGGACATCTAGGCTGGCTCCAAGTCCTTTTTATTGTGAATAGAGCAGTAATAAATATGGATGTGTAGGTATCTCTGTGGTAGGATTGGAGTCCTTTGGATATATGATCATGAGTGGTACACTAGGTCATACGGTTGATCTGTTCTTACTGTTTTGAGTAACCTCCGTGAGGATTTCCACAATGGCTGCGCTAGCTTGCACCTCACCCACAGTGGATAAGAGTTCCACTTTCCATTCATCTCCAGCAGCATCTGTTCTCAGAGTTCTTGATGTTAGCCATTCAGAGGGAAATTAGTACAGCGAGTTTGTTACAGACTAACAAAAAAGATAGCAATGAGGGGTGCAGAGGGTGATGGAGAAGGTAGTGGGTCCCCTTGAGGCTGAGGGATGAGAGAAGCGAAGGGGAGCTGGGCAGACTGAGGCCCTGGAGGAAGACCCTTTGCTGGTGCTTAGGGCTCTGGAAAGATCATTTGCTGTGTAGCTTTGGGGCTTGAGGAGCAGAGACCCAGAGGCTCCACTGTTGGAGAAGTCATCTGGCCTGTTCAAGGCATGCCGAGCCGTGATGGGAGTTCTGGCTGAAGTGCTGACTGATGGGAAGAAAGGCTTTCTTTGGTTGTCCTGTCATCTCTCCTACTTTGAGAGCAAACAGGAAGGATGCTAGAAAGGTAATCTGCATGGAGTAGTAGATGGGCCCAGAATTACAAAGACTGAGATGGAGGCCTGGCTTGGAGCTGAGAGAAAATTTAAAAAATGACAGAGTGAACTGACATGCAGCCAAAAGCACAGTATGGAAACCCTCTAGTTCATTCTCTGGAGCACGTCATCCCTGTGAACTCCTAATAAGGTCACTTCACTTGCCTGGTCTGCCAAGACTCTGCCAGCAACTGGCGAACCCTGAATGGGTGAATCCTGAATGAGTGATCGGTGGTAACTGGTATGTTAGGAAATTAGTCCTCTTAGCCCCTGGGCTGCAAGGCAAGGTTTTTGATGGCCCAAATTCCCAGTGGTCACTTTGGATGACCAGGCAAGAGTGGATCAGTAACCCAGTTGCCTCTGAGGCTCCCAAGAATGCTTGCTTGCTGGGAGGCATACCAGGGCATCTGGAGTTTGTCTCCCCCACCATAAAGAAAGTGTCTACCAAAGTTACTTTCTTAACTTTCCCTTGAAATACTAATATTTTCACTGGAAATGTATATATTTATGCTATACATGATTGATTAAAACTATGTACATACTGTGGAGCAGCCGTTTAACACATGCATCCAGTCCCGCAGGCTATTTTTAACTATAGGCAACACGTTGTGCACTAGGACCCTTGATCATACCCCTCTGGTCTCATGGAACCAGTTGACCTCCATCTCCACAGTTCCCAGGAGATCGTTTTTTGAGAAATCTTACAAGCTGTGACTCGGACATTGCAACTGATAATTAATCACAGTCCTGTTTTACAGGGAGTTGCTACCTCTAAGCTTCAAAGATGCTTTAGGTGTAGATGAAGCGAATCTGTTAAGTAGAGAATAATGTTCAAAAAGGAATATGACCCCAAATCATCCCAGCACTGCTCTGTACATTTGAGTACTACAGAACTGCCTGTTTGGGGCCTCCAAGATTATGCTTCCAGGATTTGGATTCTAGAGCTTGCCATTTTGGGCGAACTCCTTTCAAAACCCAGAAGTTTTTTGTGTAGGTTGTAGCCGCCGCTGGTGTTCAGTTAGGTCAGCCACTACTTTGATGGCTCCTCTGTGACCTTTCTCACTCTTCTGAGACACTCTTTCCTCCTAACTCTGCGAGCTTTGAAGACTTTGTTGCTTATGTGAGGTGGGATGTGGTTTTCTGCTGACTGTCCCGGTTGGCCTGTAGGTTACCCTCTCCATGCTCCGGAAGCCTACTTTCCGTATTTCAAGAAGAACAACGTGACTACGATCGTGAGATTGAACAAAAAGATTTACGAGGCGAAGCGCTTCACAGACGCTGGCTTCGAGCACTATGACCTGTTCTTCATAGATGGCAGCACCCCCAGCGACAACATCGTGCGAAGATTCCTGAACATCTGTGAGAACACGGAGGGGGCCATCGCGGTCCACTGCAAAGGTGTGCTGCAGCTCTCGGGCCGCTGTGCTGGGGAAGGGCGGGCCGAACCCACCTAATAATGAGCAAGACCTGCGGGTAATGGAATACAGTGGGATGTTTTGAACCCATTTTAATAATCCCTTCCCTAAAGAAAGGATAAATTGCCTTGGTGATGGGGCCTAGCTTTCTAGATAAGTCATTGCATGTACTTGTGACTCTTCTGAGCTCCGGCTCATTGACTCTGAACATCAGAAATAGGAAGTAACAGAGGTGTCCGTAGGCAGGAAGGAGCATCTTTCCTTAGGGAACCAATTCCTTAGGGAATTGTTAGTTTCTCTCATCCCCATTCCCTTTAGAGTTGATCATCTTTTCTTCATCCTCTTCTAACATCTGATATTTAGTGTTTCCATGTTGGTGTGTGTGTGTGTGTGTGTGTTCACGTGTGTGTATGCCAGAATTTGACAACTCAAGTCTTCCTTAGTCTCCAATTTTGTATTTTTGAGACAGGGTCTCTCATTGAAGTGGGTGCTTGCCTTTTTGGTTACACTGACTGGCCGGTGAGTCCCGGGGTTTTTTCTCTCTACCCTCCCCATTCATGAGCACTTGGATTATATCGGGGTCATTACAGTGCCTGGCTTTATTGTGGATACTGGGGCTCCAACCGCAGGGCCCCATTCTTGCTTGGCAGGCTTACTGACTGTCCTCCTAGCTCCTCTCGATTGCTCTCTTGTAAGGGTCTCTCTACTCTTCCACCCTCGTGCCGCCCCTCCCCTCAGTCTTATGCCTCATAGAATGGAGGGTCTTCCCACCCCTTACTTGATGTGGGTTATCTCAGAATTAACTGGAAGACTTGGCTGTGCAAGTGAATACCTGCCTTCTGGAGTGGGCACTTTGACTCAGAGATTAGTCAGGTAGAGCAAGTGTAGGTCCCAGCTTTAACAACTCAAAATGCAGGATTTCCAGCTAAATTCGAGCGTTACATTAATGTCAGAAGAAGCTCAGATTCCACTGTAGGCTTTCTAGTTTGGTGATCTTAATTTCAGCGGAGACAAATCACTCCTGGGAATGGAACCTCTGCCGTGCCACTCGCAGCTCTTCACAATGCCGCGAGGTGGCGCTGCTCACATTGGCTTTGTGTCCACAAAGGGTTTTTGTGGCGTGTTATGCAAATCGGCCAGTAGGTGTTGGGGATGGTTCTGTTCTTTTCATGTGCGGAGCGCTGCTGTAACTGCCTTATTCAGACAGTGTGGCTTTGGTTCTGACAGAAATTAAAATACCATTTTTGTAGGCCCTTGTTTCTATGTTTAAGATTTGAGTAGGTGGAGGAACTTTGCTGAACATGTGAGCTGTGAGCAGCAATGCGAAACTGCCTTCTCCCAGCAGCCCAGAAGAGAGGGAAGCGACCCGCACATGGCCCCCGGTTTAGGGATGGCTCCTGAAGCCAGGCTGCACCCACCTTTGTCGCAGCTCTTCTCTTGCCCTTCTTTGTGAGGGGAAGACCCTGGCTTGCAGGACAGTCCTTTCTCTGGGTTTTTAGAAAGGTGTTCCTTGTTCAGTCCGTTGCTTCATGGACTCTCCCCCAGGCAGAGAGAGCTGGCTTCTTCTTCTGGTTTCTTTGGCACCCTAAGTTTGTTTTGTTGTAACCCTCCCGGAGGGAACGAAAGTATTCTAAATAGAATCTTGTGCCAGCTGCCTTTGAGTATCAGCTGTTGAGATTATGGACCCCATGAAATTGGATTTTCCTGCTGGGAGAAGCCAGCTAGAGGGAGAATTCTTTCATTCTCTCTCTCTCTCTCTCTCTCTCTCTCTCTCTCTCTCTCTCTGTCTGTCTCCGGGTGGGTGAGGTTGGGGAAGGGGCAGTTGGGGGCAGTTGGGACCCAGCCTCTGACTCTGGTAACATGTTGGTGTTCCATACTGTTAGAGGTTGCTCAGATGCAGGACACCGTTCCCATATCTCACGTGTCAGAGTCTGAGAACTTGTGGCTTGTGATAATGAAGCTTTAGTATGGGATACTTCTATCATCTCTCTCCAAGTTCAGTTTCCTATTCAAACAAATAAACAAACAAACAAACAAACAAAAATCAGCATTTTCCCTAGGAGATTAATTTGGCCCTTTCCCTAGTCAGTTTTATTATGACAAGGTTATGTGTATATTTGTATATTTATAAGCTGTATTTTGGATCAACTGACTCAAGGGAGAAAAAGACATAGCTTTCCTTTTTTACTTAGAATTTTTGCATGCAGTATTTTTTAAATCCTGTTTTCCCTTCCCCCAACTCCTTTCCTATCCTCCTGACCTCCCTACCCACCCAACTGCATGTTCTCTGTCTCTCTCGAAATAAGAAAACAAAGACAAAAATCAAAACAAACAAAAAAACCAATAAGAAGAAAAAAATGCTCAGACAAAATAAAATGAAACAAAAGCTCCCCAGCCCCACAAAAACATGGAGTTCATCTTGTGTTGGCCAACTACTTCTGGGAGTGGGACCTGCTCTGGGATGTGGTTAATAGAACAGGGGGACTCCCCTGGGAGCAACTGTTTCCCATTGCCAGGAAACAGCTTTTTGGTTAGGGTTGGGACCCTGTGTCCACTTCCCTGTCTCAGTGCTGGGATCCTGTGTGGCTTGAACCTGTGTGGCTCTTGTGAGTGCTGGCACAGCCTCTGTGAGTTCACGTGTGCATCCCTTGCTCTTGCAGTAGATAGAAATTAGTATCGATCTACAGTGGCCAATGCGCAGAGGAGGAGAGACTTGGGAGCACTCAGTCCTAATGGGATGTCTTTTACACCCCTCCCCCACCAAGGCTCAGGGGTCTAAGGGGAAGTGGAGGTGGGAAGATTGAAAAAGCCAGAGGTGGTGGTCGATTCCAAGGATAAACAGTGTATTCCAGACAAAGATTAAATTTAAACCTAGTTTCTACCTCGATGGCATGTGGCTTCTAAGAAATACCGTGAAAAGAAAACTCTGAGGTTAAATATTCTTGTTGATATACAGAATCTTGTTGATATCTTGTTGATATTCTTTGTATATCACCTACCTGTGAATGTTTATCTTTTAAGAAATGTATACACTTTTTTCCTATGGTAGAGCTGTTTTTTTTCCCATATTTCCACACCCCTCCCCCCTTTAAGCATTGGAGTGAGCTCTTATAGAAGAGTCGCATTGATGCTGGGCGTTACTTACATGTGAGGTGGCTTCCTCCTTTCCCCCCTTGTTAACGCATGCAGGATTATTTCATAAGCATCACACCTTTGGTTTAATTGCAGCTGTTTTGTTTTTAATGGTGTACTTAGCTGCCTGGGCTTGCTAATTACTTCGACATCTGCCCTGATTAAGTCAGCTTAATTTTCTGGAAATTCAAGCAGCACTCAGTGTTTTAATTGAACAAAAGGCGATGGAAGTGAGCCTCCTATCCTTTGTTAAATGTTCCCGGGGAACGAATAGAGAATGAAAATGTCATGTGTCAACATACAGTGTCACTCAGGGCAAATTCTATGCAGCTAATTTGTTGCAAAGGTATGGAGCCCACCACAAGGCCCTCTGAGGTCTATATTGTGGGTGATTAACGGAATGGCTGTAAATTTGAGGCATTTTCCAGGACCAATATTCATCTAGAATTCAGCAACATTGTTTCTCTGTTGTGTGCATATTGATGCCCCATCGGGAACCAGAAGGAGGACTGGCAGTCTGAAGCAGTTATAAATAGAGCACCCTGCACCTTTGTCATGCAGGGCCAGGGAGCCCTTTAATTACGGATGCGTTAACATTTTTGTTAAAGTTTTAATAGAAACTTAGTGAAGTACTCCTATTCTGTTCACTGTGGTAAGAGCTCCCAACGATGGAGTGCTAAGTAGGTTCTTTTTTTAGACCTAAAATTATAGACTCCTTTTAAAAGGGGGGAGAAGCAACTTCAGTTTCAAAGAAATTTGAACATTCGCAGCACCATCTCTTGGCTGTGAGGAGGATTAGGAACCCAACTTGGGGGTACAAGGCAGTTCCCTGCATGAGGAGCAATTGTGAGAGTTTCTAGGAAGAAGTCCTCTCTGCTCTCCAGACAGGGACCCAAACTGGAAACCCCGGAGACCAGGTGGTTCTGATGCCTGCGCTAGCATGCTCAGTGGCAGTTAAGCAAGCCTTGTCACATATCCGGAGAGTGACTGTAACAGTTCATAATAAAGTGAGAGTCAAGAGAGTTATTGAAACAGTTTCTTCATATTAAAGTGAGAATCCACTGAAGCTAAGGTTAACCTTACCCTCTTATTGATGTTGATGTTTGATCTGGGTCAGAAGATACTTGAGGTAAATAGGACACGGACACACACACACACACACACACACACACACACACACACTTCGTCTAGTAACAGTGCATGTATGCTTTTCAAACAAGAAAGGCAAATGGGAAGGCCAGGCCAGGCATCTATGGGCATAAACTTGACTAACCATGTCCTTTCAATGTCATGTTTGATGTCCATTCTAAGCATTATTGCTATCAAGTGGACAAACAGCTTGTGCCTGGTAAAATCCTCTTTATTTTTTCCTACATAAAGTACGGATTTACATGCAGTGTATAGGTTCCTGTGGCAGTGCAGTTTCATGGCAGGTAATTAGAAATAAAATGTCCAGAGATGCTTCTGGGAAGCAGTTATATCAAAAAGACAGCCAGCCAGATGGTTCAGCAGGTAAAGGTGCTTGCTGCCAAGCCTGCCCCCACCTGAGTTTAATTGCTGGGATCCACGAGGTGAAGGAGATTACAGACTCTTGAACATTGCTGTCTGACCTCTATGTGCACACGTACATCACAGATAAATCAATGTAACTCTATGGAAAAACTGACGTAAAGACATTCATTTTCTGTATTTTTAATACTTCTTAAATTAGATTGGGTTTAAAAATTGAAAAGTAATGATGTATAATACACCATTAGATGTCATGACTTTCTCAGATCTGATAAAATACTATGCATTTCATAGTACTGGGAGAGTAGATTATTTGACCAGAGAAAATGCAATATTTTGTTTCTTTTTATTCAAGTCAATGGATTTATTTATTTATTGTAGCATTGGGGATTGAACCTAAAGTCTTATGCATGAAAAACAAACTCTCTACCACTAAGTTACTGGCCTAGTCCTAGACTATTCATAAACAAAGCTATTGACTAGATTTCATCTCTCTCTCTCTTTCTCTCTTTTTCTCTCCCTCTCTTTCTCTTCCTTTCTTCCTGCCTCTGTCTTTCTGATAGACTCTCACATATTTTGACCTGGCTGGAGTTGAACCTCATGATTCTCCTGCCTCTCCTCCTCGATTCCAGGATTACATGTATGTGCCACCATACCTGATTTTCCTATGTCCTTTTCGAGAGAAACCTTTTCATGGATGAATTTCAAGGTCAGGGATTTCAGTCATTTTAAATTCCTTTGTGACCCAATCAAAATGCCTTTCTAATTCATCTCTTGCTCCTTATTGCTGCCTCCCAGCCCCTCCTGGCCATCTTTGCACCCCAGCCTCTGCCCAGCCACCCTCCTCCCCCTCCCCTCAGCCAGCATTTTCTGCTTCCAGATCCATTTCTTGAATTCATGTCACTTTCTTACCCTAAAATGTAGGGCAGCTACCGTTTGTCCTTTCCATTGGTTAAAGAAAAATATGGATGGTTCTGTTTTGTGTGTGTGTGTTTTTTTTCCCTTTTTCTTTGGTATTGGGAATTGAACCAGGGTGCTCTGCCAACAAACTACATCTCCAGCCTGAAAAATGTGCATCTTTACATGAGAGAAACTGTGAATGCCAGCAATTGCTGCTGTCTGTGGACAGGGTAGTGTTCACAGTTGTGTGTGTGTGTGTGTGTATGCACTTGCTACACTCTGCATTTTTGTCTCCTTTTTTTACAGCTGGTCTGGGAAGAACTGGGACATTGATAGCCTGTTATGTCATGAAACACTACAGGTTTACACACGCTGAAATCATTGCTTGGATCAGAATTTGCCGACCAGGCTCCATCATTGGACCCCAGCAGCATTTCCTGGAAGAGTAAGTGCCCGTTTCCAATGAGTGCGTTTCCTTCTTTGCCCCTGAGCCTTTCAAACCTCATTCCCTGGCTGAGGACTGGGTTATAAAAACCGACCACATTGTTAGAGAAGGTGGTGCTTCTGGTGGACTGTTGTTGACTTGACAGCTAAGGTCTCTGATCTTGTACTTTGTACCTCTTAGATCAGGTGACAGAGGGGCTCCGTCATCTCTGCTTACCCCCTTTCTGTCACCTTCTATGTGTGATGTGGCTATAGTGCAATTTTCTTATGTCTTTCCACTTGGCACTGCTCACTCCTTTCTTTTGCATGCCTGTCTAAAAACTGAATGACTTAAAAACAAAAAAACCCTCACAATTGAATCAGACCCAGGGGTCAGTCTCTGGAGTCAGTCACTGGGTCAGTCACTGGGGTCAGTCACTGGGTCAGTCCCT
>JADRCH010000243.1:4321921-4336541 GCA_019843965.1 Rhynchomys soricoides
TGGGGTCAGTCTCTGGAGTCAGTCCCTGGGGTCAGTCCCTGGGGTCAGTCCCTGGGGTCAGTCCCTGGAGTCTGTCCCTGGGTCAGTCACTGGGTCAGTCACTGGGGTCAGTCACTGGGTCAGTCCCTGGGGTCAGTCCCTGGGGTCAGTCCCTGGGGTCAGTCCCTGGAGTCTGTCCCTGGGTCAGTCACTGGGGTCAGTCCCTGGGTCAGTCACTGAGGCCAGTCACTGGGGTCAGTCCCTGGGTCAGTCACTGAGGTCAGTCCCTAGGGTCAGTCCCTGGGTCAGTCACTGAGGCCAGTCACTGGGGTCAGTCCCTGGGTCAGTCACTGAGGTCAGTCCCTAGGGTCAGTCACTGGGTCAGTCACTGGGTTCAGCCCCTGGGTCAGTCACTGAGTCAGTCACTGGGTGAGTCCCTGGGTTGAACTCCTGGGTCAGTCCCTGGGTTCAGTTCCTGGGTCAGTCACTGGGTTCAGTCCCTGGGTTCAGTTCCTGGGTCAGTCACTGGGTTCAGTCCCTGGGTCAGTCATTGGGTCAGCCTCTAGGGTCAGTCCCTGGGTCAGTCATTGGGGTCAGTCACTGAGTCAGTCACTGGGTCAGTCCCTGGGTTCAGTTCCTGGGTCAGTCCCTGGGTTCAGTTCCTGGGTCAGTCATTGGTTTTCATGAGACAACTGAGCTGCTAAAGAAACTTCAATTTTAGGACTCCTGTGAGAAGGAATGGAGGAATGAGATGATAAGGTTCACTAAGTTTCCATTCTGACCAGCTTGCTGCCAGCTTCACGCTCATTCAATATCCCTCCCTTAAAAATTCACTTACACTTACGCCTTTTCATCCAACCCCAGGCCACTGTGCAGAAAGATACAATTTGTAAGAATGCCCTTTATGAAGCAGCTGTTTCCCCTTAAAATAGTAAGCACTGAATATTAGGCACAAATAGAAGGAGGAGGAAATTTTTCATTTGTTTTGAGATAATAGCTCTATTTGGCCTTAACCTCAATATGTCACTGAGGATGACTTAGATGGCTCTGCTTCCACCTTCTGAGTGCTGAGATGACAAGGTTGATTGAACCCAGACCTTCTTGAACGCTAGGCAAGTGCGCTAACCAGTGAGTCACACCTCCAGCCTTCTAGGATGAGAGGAAGACGTACTAGTTGTCTTCAGTCCAATTCTAACATACAGTCCGTTTCTGATACCGTATGCAGACATTTTCCTTCCTTGCCCTCCAGTTGGAATGACTCCATCTGACTTAATGGATGAGGTGTCCTAAGAAAGATGTCCCAAGTAAGCTTTCCACATCTGAAATGATTAAGAAACTCTTGAGCCCAAGGGAGTACTTGTTTACTAAACCCATGGGGAATAACTGCTAAGAAAACATGCATCAGGAAATGAGCAGGAAAAACTCAGCTTGAGAGCGTGAGACTGCAGTTGATGAGTTTTAAAGAGAAATTACGCATAAATAGGGTTATTAAAAAGACAGAAGAGTCCAGGTTTTCCTCATGGCAACAAACAAGCTATTCTGTTAAGGTTTTATTCTTAATGAGACTTTGAACTTCCTCCGGTTGTTTTATTTTTTTTAAGATTTATTTATTTATTTTATGTATATGAGTACACTGTAGCTGTCTTCAGACACACGAGAAGAGGGTGCCAGATCCCATTACAGATGGTTGTGAGAGCCACCATGTGGCTGCTGGGAATTGAACTCAGGACCTCTGGAAAAGCAGTCGGTGCTCTTAACTACTGAGCCATCTCTCCGGCCCCTCCTCTAGTTTTTTTGTTGTGCATTTTATGCATCTATAGCATGGGGTATATGCCATGTGCTTATGATGCTAACTGCTTGGTAATGTTGAATAAGTGGCCTCGCAGTTTGAAACTTGAAACCCAAATGTTCCTAAACCTAGTTCTTAAGCCATTTTCTCAGTCTTAACTGATCAGGAGAAAGGCTATCCCTTTAAAAGGCACATTGAACCCTCTCTTGCTCCAGGCTCTCTGTGTGTGCAGGGTGTCAGGTCTCCCTTTCTGCTTGTGTCCCTAATGCTTTCACCACTCCATTTTTCTCTGCCTTCTCTTGTAATGGTATCAGAGGAAATTAGGGTCCCGAGGCATCTGCACTCTGCTTGGAGCAATGCCTTTTATCTGTAAATGCATTAGTCTGTAAGACTTTGGTGATACCTTCCACATGAGTCACACTACAGTTTTCTAAGCATTTGCCTGTGCACACTGAAGTACAGGAGTGACCTACTTCCATAGCTAAGTACTGTAATGCTTGCATCAGAACCTTCCTGAAGGTAGGTTTCTTTTATACC
Organism: Rhynchomys soricoides; assembly: GCA_019843965.1. Taxonomy (NCBI): domain Eukaryota; kingdom Metazoa; phylum Chordata; class Mammalia; order Rodentia; family Muridae; genus Rhynchomys; species Rhynchomys soricoides. The sequence continues at coordinate 4,324,227 of JADRCH010000243.1, forward strand.
TTTTCTGCTTTGTGAGGTGTTTTGACTTGCATGGAATAATGCCTGTGTTGCTCATGGCTTCTCCTGGGCTTTCTTAGATAGTCTTTTTCAGTGTTGTGGTCTGGGGCTATTCTGCCAAGTTACCAAACTTACCTTTTTAGTCTCTTATTCTCTCCTCTTTGGCCTCTCCTCTCAGTTTTGCCTTTTCCTAGCCTGCGATTGGTGTAGTCTCTGGGAGAGGTCATTTAGACCACCTGGGACACATATCATCCAGCAGCTGTGTATTGTCTGCAGGCTTATATCAGGCAGTGTTCTTGCTTCCAGGGTGCAGTAGTCAATGTCTCGGTGAAGGTTCTTATAATCCTTGCCTTTCTATTGGGAGAGATATGCTATAGGTGGATGTGTGACTTGTATATGGGGCAGCTTTTGATGGCTAGGTGCTATGAAGATGTGATAGAAAAGGGGGAGAGGGGAAGAGGGAGGGGTGAGGAGCTCTCTCTGCACTGGGAGATCAAGGAGAGCGTTGAGCACTGAAGGACAGGAAGAAGCAAGTCCCATGTAGGGAGCATATGAAGGTCCCGAGGTGGAAACACTGTTTCTGGATTGAAGGCTAGTTTTGTAGTGCACAGCAACCTCAGAACTCAGAATTCTGAGGCAGGAAGATAAAAGTTCAAGGCTTGCTGGGCTACAAAGTGTCACAGGCCAGCCTCAGAAATGTAGAAAGATATTATCTCAGAAAACAAAGTGAAATTAAAAAAAAAAAAAAAAACCAAACTAAAGGGAGTAAAGTCTGGTGTCTGTGGAATATAACAAGCTACATGTAAGTGGCTGAGAGGTTAGGTCAGTGAGTTGGCAAAGCATCCATCCCATGTAATCTTCCCAAGATCAAGAAGTAGAAAACACCAGCACCAGAGCCCATTCTTGTGGTTTTTATCCATTCAACACCCAGTTCAACAAGGCTATGGGTCTGACTTGTCACATCATAAATGAACTGTGCAGGCTTTTGAGTCTTGTCTGAGCAGAACCAAGCAGTATCCGTGTCTAGCTTTTTAAATTTTCTGCTCCCTTCTATGCTGTGTAGTGCTGGAATGTTTGAATATGTGATTTTTTTATTTTTTATTTTTATTTTTTATATTTTGGTCCTCCTGATTGGGTTATTCCCAGTGTTGGCTAACTTGCATCTTTTACTTGCATGATCTGTTGGATGGATACCTGTGATAGAGCAATTGGGCTTATATGCTTTGGAGTGGTACCTTAGAAGTGGTAGTCAGAAGTTTCTGGAGGTCTGGGAGCTGAGGGGATGAGCAGAAGTCTGTTTTAGTGCAGGTCTTGTGTGGAATAGGGGCAGAATGAGAGACAGTTTGGCATTTGGGAAAATCTGACAGCATAGGAATCTGAGTACTGGATAAGCATGTTTACTTAACCTTTCCTTGATATTTCCTGTTATTAGGCTTAGAAACTTTATTTCAAATGCCTTTTTTCCCCTTGCCACTTTAAACATAGCATTGAACCGTCTCCAAGGTTGTTTTGTGCTAAAAATGATTTTTCGTTTGTTCTTCCCATGTACCTGTTGAGAGCTGACAAAAAGCTTTCTCTGTTAAATGTAAACAACTGAGAAGAGAGTTTATCTCATCCTTCTTTTCAATATGCACCCCGAAGTTCTTAGTGAGATGACTTTGAAGTAGTTATTTTCCTCCTTAAGTCAAGAATTAGCTTCCCAAGAGGAAAGGTTCATTTTAAATTATGGCCTTCAAGGTGTCAGCCCATGATTACCTTACAAATTTTGATTACCTATCAATCACATCTGTGTGTCCATCCATCCATCCATCCATCTATCTATCCACCTACTCATCCACCCATCCACCCATATCCATCTATCCACCCACTCATCCATCTATCCACACGTCCATCCTTTTATCCATCCATCCATCCATCCATCCATCCATCCATCCATCCATCCATCCACCCACACATCTACACATCCATCCATCCATCCATCCATCTACCCATCCATCCATCCATCTATCTATCCATCCATCCATCCATCCATCCATCTATCCATACATCCATCCATCCATCCATCCACCCACACATCCATCCATGCATCCATCTATCCACCCACACATCCATCCATGCATCCATGCATCCATCCATCCATCCATCCATCCATCCCCCGACTCTTCTACTTACCTACTGTTTACTGTCACCATCCTCTATCTGTACTCTAGTTACAATCTAAAATGTTGTCATCTTACAATTTGAGTGCTGTCTATAGAAATGTTTGCTTACTTCCTGCTATCTGCCATCACTATTTATTATTTTTGAACTATTTCACTAGTGAATGTTTAGAACCACAGCAGAGAGAGGCAACAGCCTTGCTTCCCTCATTATTATTAAAATCCAAAAGTTACTCTTTCTCTCTTTGTCCTCAGTACTTATACAACTTTCAGAATACATGATCACATGGTAAAAAGCTCACCACAAGTTTACACATAAATTCAAATCATAAATCGAATAAGTTTACAACAGAGAATGTTTTTTTCATACTTTATTTACATTTCAAATCTTTCCCCCTTTCCAACTCTCCCCTTTGGAACCTTCCCATTCCCTCCCCCCTCCCCCTGCCACTTTGGAGGTATTCACCCACCCACCCACCTACCACTTCTCGTCTTGGCATTCTCCTATACTGGGGGATCTAACACCCTCAGGCCCAAGGGCCTCTCCTCCCCCTGATGGCTAACAAGACCCTCCTCTGCAGCATATGTGGCCAGCACCATGGGTCCCTCCATGTGTATTCTTTGGTTGGTGATCCAGTCTCCGGGAGCATTGAGGAGTCAGGCCAGTTGCCACTGTTGCTACCTCCCTGGGGCTGCAAACTCCCTCAGCTCCTTCAGTCCTTTCTCCAAGTCCTCCATCTGGGACCTCACACTCAGCCCTACTGTTGCTGGGAAGTGACTCTTGGGTATTTCAAACTTTTGGGCTAATAACCACTTATCAGTGACTACATACCATGTTCATTCTTTCATGACTGTGTTACCTTGCTCAGGATGATATTTTCAAGTTCCATCCATTTGCCTGCAAATTTCATGAAGTCATTGTTTTTAATAGTAGTATTCCATTGTGTAAGTGTACCACATTTTCTGTATCCATTCCTCTGTTGAGGGATATCTGGGTTGTTTCCAGTTTCTGACTATTATAAATATGGATGCTATGAACATAGTGGAAAATGTATCTTTATTACATATTGGAGCATCTTCTGGGTATATGCCCAGGAGTGGTATAGCTGGGTCCTCAGGTAGTATTATGTTCATTTTTCTGAGGGTCCGCCAAACTGATTTCCAGAGAGGTTGTATCAGCTTGCATTCCCACCAGCAATGGAGGAGTGTTCCTCTTTCTCCACATCCTTGCCAACATCTGCTGTCACCTGAGTTTTTGTTCTTAGCCATTCTAACTGGTGTGAGGTGGACAACAGAGAATATTTACATGCACATCTATTATGAGTAATTATCTGGCTAAACATTCATCATCTGTCATTAGCTCTACAGGTTCATGGAGAGTTAAAAACCATAACTTTTATGACTAAGTTATAGTGAAAGTTTTGTATAGATAAACCCAGTCAATATTTTGTATTCTGTCCTTGCACCTATAGTAAATCATTAGTTACCTTTTTGTGACCTTTGGTTAATGGTTTTACAACCTCTTAGGATATGTTCTAAGTTGTAGATGCCTGTTTGCTGTCTCAGAAATAATAAACTCATGATATTTGAAGACTTGCAGAATTCTCATCACAGTTTTGATTATCAGAGAGGACTTAATAGCAGTCCTATAATAAAAGCGCTTAATAATTACTAATGTAATTTTAGGAATTCTTCTAGGATCATAATTAAGAATTAGGAAATCATCTATTTGTCTATATAGTATCACTATAAGACAGTACATCTTCATTGTTCTACTCAAAAAGGTGGGCTAATACCTAGTGATTGTTATATATACTTAATAATAACAGGAAAAGCATATTAATAGCAGGAATCTTTCCTATAATGAAATTCTCCTGGGCCTTGCCTGCAGAACCATTTCAGGAAGATCACCTGCTAGTTTTTAGCTTCTCTTTCATGGCTCCTGGTGAGAGGGTCTCATATGGTTCAGTCTGGCCTCAGACTGACTCTCTATATAGCTAAGGATAATCTTGACTTTGAATCTCTGGTTCTTCTGCCTCTACACCATGAGTGCCAGAATTGTAGGTGTGCTTTGCTATTATAGGTTTTATGTGGTGCTGAGGATCAAGGAGTCCACTAACTAAGCCATGTTCCCAGCCTATATGTGTTCTCAGCCTTCTTGCATTGTTTCACAGAGGGTGCAGGTAGGGCACAAGATTTTCTGTCTTGCTGCTATAGGTAGAGGCAGCATTTGGGATTCCCTCCTCAATATTGGCTGATACTGGAGGCTTCACTGCTGTGTGGATATGGGGTTGTATCCTGTCCCCGTGGTTCTTCTGATAATATAATGGGTGAGGGCCCCTCTGGCACCATAGGCTGAGAAGGGAGGGGTGCCAGTAATTGTCCATTCATATGGAATTCCCACTTCTACTGTTAGCACCTCTGAGGGGAGTGGTGCTTGCTTGCCAGATGTCATTATCTGGCTAACTACATGGTTGCCTTCAATGCTTCCATGATCAGGGAAGAAGGGAGTGGGGTTGCCCCTTGACAGCCTTGTAGGGTGGAATTCTAAGATCCCTTCTCAGTCTTTGCTGGTGGGCTAGAATATAGCCATTTTTTTTTTTTCTGTGGTGTTTGGCTGTACCAAAGCATTCACTGTGGAAACTTTTCCTGGTTTTTACTAGAATCACCTTTTCTGGTCCTTTGACAATAGAAAGTAAGATTTTGTTGATGGAAAAAATCCTACTGCATCATGATTTGTGGTTCACTCACTTCTTTAGAAGAAAATACAGGATTTATATGGCAAAAACAAACCCCAGAGACTTTATTGCTGTGTTCTTTCTTGAGGTTCCTAACTAGGTTATCTTCATCTATTTTTTTTTTGGAATCTTCATTTGTTTGTTACATATATGAGATTTAAAAAAAATATTCAGTGAGAAGAACAGGGGAAAGTATATGTACTTCATCTTCCTACAAGTGGTGGCACTGCCTTATATTTTGAGAAAATCAGCATGGCTGTAATGTTCAGCCTGATGTTTGCTCTGGCAGACTGTACGATATCCCTGACCATGTACATTACATTCACCTGTGTGTGGAACTGTGTAAGAAAACTGGAACCCTGCAGAAGGGATTAAGTAAGGATCTTGGTTTTGGTGAGAATCAGGGAATCATCTAGGGGAGAAGGCAGCAAGGCAGAGGATATATCTGTATACTTTGAAGGTGGAAGGAATGGAAAGATGTTAAGGAATTTGACAGTCATTGCATACTGATAATGATAAGGAAACATTGTTTCCTTGGAGCTTCCAGGAGGAACCAGTCCTGCCTACCCTTTGGTATTAGCATGGTGAAAATACAATTAGATGTCCAAACTCCAACTTTTGTGTTCCTTTTAACCAATGTGGTTGTGGTCATCTACAGAAGCTAGCACACAGTCAGGAAATGCTGATGGTAAGGTGCACAGGTTCCAGTGACAGCCAAGGTTATTCTGAACTTCTTATGGTTGTCCTACTTTTAAATTTGGAGCATTTGATGTGGAGGAGTCATATGATGCCATTATTGCTCAAGGAAGAATGGGCTGCAGGCTGCACATGATGAATCATATAGATGGGGGTCAGAGAGGCTAAAAGAAGGCTACTCAGGGAAGCTAGATATGGGCTGCAGAGCTAGAGACGTGTACCGGGAACATTTCAAGGGGAAAAAATAGGCTTTGAAGACTGACTGGTGCTATGAAGGATGAAGAATATGAAGTCAGTGATGACGCAAAATCATGAATAATTAACAGGATCATTAGGAGAGAAATGGGGGTGAAAACTGTTCCACAGCGTCTCCATCTGTCACCAATTATGGAGTAGGCACGAGGGACTGACTGCCTTCTTTCAGAACTGAAAAGTCAATTAGAGCCTTTTAAGCTGTATCTGTTCTAAATCTGTAGAAAAGCTGGTTAGTCATATCCTAATTTCCTTGAAAAAAAAAAAAAGACAACAAAACAAAATAAAAAAACAAGCCAAGGTCCAGGTGTTGGATGGATATGTCTTAGACAGATCCTCTACTTGTGTCACCTGCGTTAAGTAAGGTTTGGATCTATGAATTGCTGATCAACTAACACATCAGCAGTTCCGAACCTTTCCTTTGTTTTATATTTTTCTATTTAAAAATTTCTCTAGGATATAAATAAAGATGTTTTCAAAACACCCATTGAGTGTGTTTCTTAAACTTAAAACTAAAAATACCATTCTTAAACTATAAATATCACTGTGAACCCAAAATGTTTCTACTATTAAATGCTCTTCGGATTCTTGAGATGGTATGCAGATAACTCTGTTATTAATAGCCCGCTTTGAATGCCCACTTCTCAAAGACAACCTGTAAACACGTGCAGTCAGGCTGTGTCTGTTAGACTGTCCCACTCTGCTCAAACTTTCTCCAGAGGAATCACACAGCTGAAATCCTAGACCCTGCTGCAAGCTCCATCTATTTTTAATTATCTTCAGAAAGTAACAACTTTGTGTCTAAAACCCTTTCCAGTTTCTTTTTTTAAGATTTATGTGTATATATGTGTGCCTGCTTTTCGTTCTGTGCACTATGTGCATGTCGGTGCATGTAGAGGCCAGAAGAAGGTGTCAGATTCCTTGGAATTGGAGTCACAGGTTGCTTGTGAGAGCCACATGGTATAGGCAATGTGAACCAAACCTGGGTCCTCTCAAAGGTCAGCCAGTGCTTTAACTGTTGAGCCATCTGTCTCTCCAGTGACCTCCCACCCCACTCCAACCCTTTTTAGTCTTGAATCCACAAATTACCAAATTCGCCGTAGATATTAGTTGTAAGCTGTCATCCGTTATATAAGTTTCTTCATTTTCAGTTAGTTGCCAGCCTCCTCTTCAGGGATCCATCAATATCAGAGTGATTTCATTTGTTATAGACTCATCCTGACTCAGCAGATCTGGAGTGACACTTGAAAGTCTGTGTTTCTAACACAATGTACCGGTGTGCCATGACACTGGGCCTTACCTCACGTTCAGTTAAAAAGGGGCTTCAGCTCATTTTTACTCTGTTCTACCATGTCTTAGTCAGTGTTCAATTGCTTTGAAGAGACACCAAGACCAGGGGAACTCTTATAAGAGAAAGCATTTAATTGGTGCTTTCTTATAGTTTTGGAGGTTTAGTCCATGATTGTCATGGCAGGGGAGTATGGCGGCATGCAGGCACACATGGTGCTGGAGAAGGAGCTGAGAGTTCTACTCCAGGGTCTGCAGGCAGCAGAAAGAGAAAGCCACTGGGCCTGGCTTGGGCTTTTGAAAACCTTAAAATCCACCTCCAATGACATGCTTCAAACAGTGCCATTCCCTGGTGACCAAACATTCAAGTCTATGAGCTGATGGGGGCCATTCCCATTCAAACCACTACAAGTTGCCAAGTTAGACCATATCTTTCATAGTTGTTTAGAACACTTGGTGAATTAGTTTCACAGTTGGGTTGAGCTGGATCAGAAACTAATCATTTTACCATTACCTTTTGTTTTATTAAATCACTGAAAACAAGATAAACTATTTAGAAAATGGGACACCAGGGTGAAGGAGCTAGCCCATTTGATTGGGTGCTTGCCACATAGGCAGGAAGACGTGGGTCCATTCATTCCCCAACACCCACATAAAAAGCTAGGCGAGGAGGCTTGCACTTTTAATCTCACAGCTGGAAAGATGATGTAGGAGAATTGGGTAAGTCTTGACAGTCTGCTAGTCTTGACAATTGGTTAGCTTCAAGTCCCATAATAAATTCTGTCTCAAAAAAACAAAACAAACAAACAAACAAACAAACAACCTAGATGTGGATTGAGATGCCAAAAGACCTGAAATTGTCCTCTGGCTTCCACTCCCCCCACATGTACACTATACGAAGCCACAACAAACAAACAAATAAAACAACAACAACAAAACAACAACAAACAAACAAACAAAACATGGCTTGGGGAGAGACTTAGAACTGAGTTTTATTAGAGTACTTGCTAAGAAGCCTGGAGCCCCCAGTTGAACTCTGTGGTGGCACACACCTGGAATCCATCTCTGGGAGGTAGAAGCAGGGGCACCAGAGGTTCGAGTACATCCTCACCTACACAGTAACTAGTGGGTTCTCCAGGCTTGATTACTACCAGTTCTTTGTATAATTGTGCACGTTCAGCAGTAGGTCAAGGAGCACAGCTTAACTGTTTCAATAACACACTTAAACACTTAATATTTGATCTTTCCTAAAATATAAAAACTTAAAGTCTTTAATATTATTAAGAAATTATTCATGGCTTGTCTGTTAAAATAGCAGGCATTTTTGCTCAAGTTTTTAGCTTACATTGTTTGTTAAAAGTCACATTTTTTTAGTTATATAAGTTGCTGATTATCTTTTTAATATTTACTTTTGTTCTTTTCAATTTATTCAGTTCATCAGTTGACATTAAAAAGTTTCTAAGGGAAAAAAATCCTAATGTGGGTTCAAATGTCAACAGTAATCAATAATTAGAATTTTCAACAGCTATGGCATAAGAAACTTAAGTTGAAATACTTGTGCCAATCACATTAGATAAAAGTTTGGATTTTTTTGTAATAAGTTATAAAATTAAAATTTATTTTTAATGATAAAATTTTAACCACTTTAGTTGTACAGTGTGTTGATCTTAAGTATATTCACAATGTTCTGTAGTCTTCCCCACTATTGGTGGAATATTTTTTTTTTATCATTCCGATAAAAGTTTATACCCATTAAACATAAAATCTCCACTGACCCTTCCTTGTAGTTTGTGGTGACCTCTGTTTTACCAAATTTTCATAGTCTAGGTACCTCATGTAATGTCTGGTTTATTTTACTTTGATATTTTCATAGTTCACCCACATCGTAATAGTCGATTATACGTGTCAAATTTGTAGCTTGGTCTTGATATCATGCATCAGAATTTTATCTGCATCTCTCCCTTCTTGGATTGATGGGGATTGAACCCAGGTCTTTTGCATGTAAGGTAAGCCCTCTGTTATGGAGCCACACTGCCAGCCTCCTCAGCCTTTTAAAATCCTGAATACTATTCCTCTGCATTTTGTTTATGCATTACCTTGTTGTTTGACTTGTTCCCCACTTTGGATATTGTGAGCAGTGAGGACCTGTGCTCAGTTCTTCTAGAGCTGCTGAATGACGTGGGATTCTCTCTGTAGCTTTTGGAGGCACTGCCAAGTTCTTTTCCCCAGCAGCTGCGCCATACTATCTGTCCACCTGCAATGCATCCTGGTCTTATATGCAGTCGTACAGTGCTCTGTGTCCTCAAATGGCCAGAGATGGAAAGAGTTGAAAGAGTATTGTGCTAGATTATAAAGTGTACATTTTGGTCAGACATGCAGATGGTCAAACAGCTGATCACAGAAATTCTATACGTAAAAGTAGATTTATCTACCTTAGTCTTTAAAAGTTTATCCCAAATGATTTTCCCCTTCTAGTAATTTCCTTGTGCATTTCAGGATTAAAATCCTTCCTCTGTACTATCAGAAATTCTACAAATCTTCCACATGGTCCCCATCATGGGTGATTCTCTGAATACTTCCCCTACACTCTCTGCCTCTTGGTATCTGCTTCTTGTCTGCCATTTTGATATTGTTCAACTGTTTCACTAGTGAGTACCCTAAGCTAGAGTTACCTGTGTGTGTGTCATAGCTCTGAGACATGAGTAGGAAGTACACAGAGTAGATTGGTCCTCTGGTCATTGCTAGACCAAACTAGAAAATGGGCTACACATCTGGGGATCTGGCTTAATATATAAAGCACTTGTCTTGAGATTAGGACGGCCAGAGGTTAGATCCTCAGAACCCATGTAAGAGCCTTACAGACTCTTTGGCCTGCCTATAATCTTTGTATCTGGGAGGCAGAGACAGGGTATCAGTCCCCTGAGGCAAGCTGGCTAGCTAGAATAGCTTGTCTTCAAGTTCTAGTCTCAGTGGAGAAACTACCTCAGCATGTAAAGTGGAGGGTGACTGAAGACTTCTGACCACAATTTCCAGCCTCCATATGCACACACATGTACACACACAACACACATGTATGTACATGTACACACACAACACAGGCACACACACATACACACATTCACACATACATACATGTACACACACACTGGCATACTCACACACTCACACACATACACACATGCACACATACTTGCACACACAATACACATATACGACATTCAACACACGTACACGCTAAACACACACACACACTCACACACATTACCACATATACGAGTTAAGAAAAAAATGAGATAGGTTTCTATATCAAATGGCCAAATCATGGCTTTTGATGACCACTGGGGTCAAAGTTGGTTCATCCTGGTAAGCAATGTCTCAGATGGAAAGCCTGATGGTGAAGAGACAGGAACACATAATGCAGTGATAGCTTCCTTTAAGGAGGTAAAAGAGAACAAGTGAACCCCACATGGAAGCAACCGCACAGCGTCTTCCTGCATGCAATATTTAGAATAGTGCATCTGACTTGAGTTGCACTAAAAGCAGGTATTTACGAAGAAGTATCTTCACTACACATTAGCTCATCTTGAAGCCAAATTACTTAGTTATTTTTTTATATCTTACATAGGTCTAGCCAAAATCTGACTAATTTGGGCCAGGATGTGGCCAAAAACAATCACCCCAAGCTCGGCTATATCTCTCAAGAAGGCTGCATTCAAATGGAGACAAGTCTCTTCCTGCTGCTTCCAAGCACATCATCTGTTAGTGAATGCCCAGTCATTTCTTGTTCTTGGAAAATGTGCTACAATATTGGAAGATTGGCTTTCAGTAGATGTAACACAGAGCTTTACAAGAACTGAGTTTTCAACGTTAAATACTTTAAAAGACACATTTTACTTCTTTTGTCCGAGAGGAGGCTTTTAAGGCGTGACAGACAGCGCTACAGAAGCTAGCACGACGGGCATCGTCGTCTGTGGAAAGGTATCTCTGTGAACAGCTGAGCAATTCCTTTTGCTCAAGAAGCAATTGCGTACATCTCTGCTCAGCAGCACTCGCTTCAGCTCTGACGCCTTATTCAACTTTAATAGTCAGGTTCAGATCAAGTCTTCCCAGAGATAGGGCAGGTTGAGTCTTTGAAACCAAGCAAGTAGAAGTCACTTGACAATTTTCACCCTAGGGCTGTCCGCACACTCCGACCCTTCAGCTTCTTACCTATGTTTGAATTGGAAATTTCACTTTAGCCTCTTTTAGTTCCTTTAGCCTCTGTTCCCACTTCATTTGGTTTCCTCTTAAATCCCCCCAAAAATGCTACCACACATCTGTATTTGGGGCATCACATTTAAATATCTTAGCATGGCACCTGAGACCCATCATGAGCAAGGATGTTTCCCCAAATCCTGTGCTTCAGCTGAATTAACCAGTGCTGTATTCTGCGTGCCATTTCCTTAGCGTTGTCCTTGTTGTGGGTGGGGTGGGGTGGGGTGGGGTGGGGTGGGGTGTAATCTTGGCTGGATGTGTCCCGCTTATCTTTCCAGATAGGGCCTTGCATCTTTTAAGGACAGGAATGCATTCTGAGAGCTGTGTCTGTAAGCAATTCTGGCGTCTGGTGTCCTTTACAAACCTGGCCATCACCAACATGGCTTTCTGAAGGTGGGACATGCAGCTGCCGCACTGTAACATGACATTGTGTTTTATGGAAAGCTTCCTTTCTGGGGGGGGGGGTGAGAAAAAAAGGATGAAGAGAGAAGAAAGAGAGAGGTGTGTATATGTGTGTGTGTCTGTGTGTGTGTATGCATGTGTGTGTGTCTGTGTGTGTGCATGTGTGTGTGTCTGTGTGTGTCTGTGTGTGTGTCTGTGTGTGTGTATGCATGTGTGTGTGTATGTGTGTGTGCATGTGTGTGTGTCTGTGTGTGTGTATGTGTGTCTGTGTGTGTGTCTGTGTGTGTGTCTGTGTGTGTGTGTGCATGTGTGTGTATATGTGTGTGTGTCTGTGTGTGTGCATGTGTGTGTGTATGTGTGTGTGTATGTGTGTCTGTGTGTGTGTATGTGTGTGTGTGTCTGTGTGTTTGTATGTGTGTTTGTATGTGTGTGTGTGTGAGAGAGAGAGGGGTAGAGGGAGAGAGAAAAAGTGAGGAGAGGGAGAGGGAGGGAGGGAAGGAGGGAGGGAGAGAGAGAAGAAAGAGAGAGGT
>JADRCH010000243.1:4336551-4351848 GCA_019843965.1 Rhynchomys soricoides
AGGGAGGGAGGGAAGGAGGGAGGGAGAGAGAGAAGAAAGAGAGAGGTGTGTAAGTGCATCCATGTTCGTGGATGTATGTGCACACAGACACTTGGCTGCTGGGCTCATAGGGGATGTCTGGCCCTAGCTGTTCTGGAACTTGCTCCGTAGATCACGATGACCTAGAACTCATAGAGATCCGACCTCCTCTGCATCCAGAGTGCTGGGGTTCAAGGCCTGGGCCAATAGTGACCAGCTCTGTCTTTTATTCTTAAATCCCGCCTTTCCCTACGTTTCATGTATCTGAAGAATTTGTCTAAATGTGTGACAAGGCAGAACCTCTCCCTCACAGCGACCGTTCTTGGGTGTTCCTGAATGAATTGATCAGCTGTCCCCAGACCTACTCTTTCCCTGTCAGGGACTCTGCTATTTCTTACTACTATTTGAAGCCATAAGAGTCAAGCATCAGATCAGGGTTATGCTACATGTTGGCGTGAAGTCGACGGCTGGGAATATACAAAAGTGAGGGCAGGATGCTTTGAAGATACAAGCATATAAGAGGCCTTTCTAAACATTTGTGTAAAGGAAAGAAATACTAAGGTTTTAAATCTATGTTTTTACAGCTGGTATAGGAGATCAACCGTGACTCTGTGGTGTACTAACATCATTGGCTTATATATCCTAGGCTTCAAAAATACAGTTTGAGGGTTAGCTTCTAAAACATAACTTCTACCACAATAGAAGACAGATACAGCCTGACTCATCAGTGAACTGATATGGATAGACTTCTGAGCTATTGTTTGTATTTTAAAAATCTCATCTAATTTTAGAAGTATTTAATTTATTTAGAAACATAATGGTATACTTCACCTTTCTAGTCTAATTGTTAAATATTTTGTTAGTATCTTTCTTATTAGGATATCATAGCATTGAGAAGATGACCATCATTTATTTTAAATATTTTATCTCCCCCTTCTCTTTACAGAAAACAAGCATCATTGTGGGTCCAAGGAGACATTTTTCGATCCAAACTGAAAAATAGACCGTCCAGTGAAGGAACGATTACTAAAATTATTTCTAGCTTGGATGATATGTCTATTGGTGCAAATTTATCTAAATTACAAAGCACAGAAAGGATTGGAGAGGTGAGTTTTCCCCAGGAGGCATCTACCTCCCTAACACCAACATTCTTTGTCTCTCTGTTCCCTCATTGAACACATATCTCATGGACCGATCTTTTCATTCCTTTTAAAACATGCATCAATGTATGTGTGTATGTGTGTATGTATGTATGTATGTATGTATGTATCTATCTATCTATCTATCTGTATGGGGTATGTGGGTGGGGAGGTGTATGTGTGCACACACACACATACGTGGTAGATAGAGAACAGCTTTTAGAAATTGGCTCGACCTTTTACCATGTGTGCTCTGGGGATCAAGTTGAGATTGTCATCAAGCTTGGTGGCAGGCATCTTTGCCTGCTAAACTGTTATCACCAGCTCAAGTGATTTTATTCCCTGGGCTCCGGGGAGGGCTAAGTTTCTAAGCTTGGAGTCATTGTCCTATAGAGTACAAAGCAGAGCAAAGAAACCAGTTAGTTGTCTTTGTAAAGGCAGAAATGAAGTCATAATTTAAGGAGAACACTTACAAAGCGTGTAAGGACTATTTATAGAAAGGCAACAGGAAAGTAAAGTTTCCATTTGAAAACAGAAATAGATACCAGGAAGAAAAAGTGGGATACTGCCGTTGTAGAGGCTGCACCTAGCACAAGTGGGATACTGCCGTTGTAGAGGCTGCACCTAGCACAAGTGGTCCATTGAAAGCCTCCAGTTCATTTTGGTTTTTAGAGTGCAGAGGGAAAGCAGAGTCAGGACAACTTGTTTTACCCAGACTCTTCTTCAAACAAACCACTTTAAATCATCGTTCTCTTGTAGCTGATTTTATCTGCACGGCCACCCAGTGACTTAGATAGTATCTCTGTTTGGTGCTGAGGAACTCATGTTCCAGAGATGAGCTGACTTCAGTTTTAGAGCATGATGCAATCCTTGTCTGTCTGAGCCCAAACTCGTGCTTTTTTTTTTTCTTTTCTATTGTTTTCTGCTTTCTCTGAAGTAGCAGGAAATGATTTATGAAGGATTTGGAGTCTGAGCATTTGGGGAGCTGGAAGCAACTGTGCTAGATTTGTTCTAATTCTCCTCTGTGACAGATAAGACATGAAAGTTCCAAAATGGGATGTGACCAAGGGTCTTAAATTATTTAATAGTAGAATCACTTTCAGAACTGGGCATCCAATGCTCAGTGCAGGTGGCTTTTCCTCCCCTAGGCCCCAAGAAAGGGCCTGTAGCCCAGGCTAACCTGCAACTCATGGCAATCCACCTGCCTCAGCTACCTAAATGCTGGGATTATAGTCACAAGCTATCATGCCGGACCCTAGCTCAGCTCTTTGAGTATCATTGTGCCTGAAATAAAGTTAAGGATCTGGGTTATGTCTTTATATTCCTAAAGAGGTAAAAGAGGGGGCTGGGAGACAGGTCGGTGGATAAAGCTGTTGCCAAGGTAGTGTGAGAACTGGAGTGAGAGACCAAGGAAAAGTGGGGCAGGTGTGATCGCTACCTATAGTCTCCAATAGAAAGGAGGCATGGGATCCCTGGGGCAAGCTGGCTAGCCAGAGTCAGAGTAAGAGACCCTGCCTCAGTAATTAAAGCAGAGAAGAATCAAGGAGGACACTGGATTTGGAATAGCAGATATTCACATCCATGCTTATGTACATACATGGACCCATATGCATGGCGCATACATGCACACACACATGTACGTGCACATACTCACACACATGCAGAAATAAAAGAGCCTGGTAAGATATTTAAGCAACAGTGTAGATTTACATTACCTTAGCTGGATGTCCACTCACCCAGACCAGAGTCTTGAGGACTCCCCCAGGAGCCATGTGGATGGAATACATAGCTGTCTCAAACCAATGCTTGGTATCTTCTAAAGACTTCTTTTAGTCAGAAAGACATGAGATCCTGGTGAGGTGAGGGAGAGCTCCACTCTGGGACACAGGATGGAGACTGCTGAAGGAACTGGGGACTTATCTTCTGCTCCATAGACAGTGCATTCTCCTTGTCCTCATAAGATGATGGGGATGGCATCTCTCTGGGACCTCCTATACTCCTGAGGGCTATCTCATGATCAAAACACTCCACCAAGAGGGCTCCCTCCAAATACCATCACTGTGGATTAGGATTTCAACATATAAATTCTAGGGAATATGTTCAAATATTATGCTAGTTTTGCTAGGGCCCATCAATATTTCTGTCATTTTAGCCATCCGTGAGTGCTACTGTTTGTACTGTGAGAGTAAGGAAATCAAGAGTAAGGAATCAGTCCAAACCGAACCCCTCGGGCGCCAGAGTACAAAGGGCTATCAGCTACTTCATTGCCGCGACCAAATATCTGGCAAGGAACACGTTAGGAAGGAAAGGCTTATTTTGGATCACGGTTTGAGGGGGAAGAGTCCATCACTGCAGAGAAGGCTTGACACTGGGAGCTTCCATAGCAGTGAGAGCATGTGGTAGCTATTTCTTCATGTCACAGCCAGCGGGAAGCAGAGAAGATGGGCGGGGCTCTAAAGCTCAACTCCTGGCTTCCTCCATCCCTCTCAGCAACCCACTTCTGCTAGCCAGGCTTCACCTCCTGAAAGTTCCACATCCTTCCAAAACCGTGCTCCCAGCTGGGGACCTGTGCTCAGACACAGGAGCCTGTGCTTTGTACCCATGCCATAACAGATGGCATAGTCCTACATAGTGGCTTGCTTGTGGCTTGTGGACCACTTCATACATCATTGGTGCCTTAGACGAGGAACACTTCTGGACTTTTTTTGTGTGTAGATATGTTAATCCAATACCAGTACTGGAACTAGTACTGTATAACCCAGTACTAGTGCAGTGGAACACTGCACAGAGAGGGGGAATTGAATAGACTTAATGGACTTAGTGATATATTTAGTGTTTTGTGAACATCAAGTAGAAAAATAAGAATGCTGTAGGGATTTTAGTGTGTTCTATACTGGTCTAAACTGGTCTATAGAGGAGGAGTCCATGGGAGTTCTGGATTTCTTTGTGCATAAAGTATAAAAGACTAGATTCCTCTAAACATTACCTTTATGAAAATAAAAGTTCAGAGCAGAGAATCTCAATTCCATTTGGATTTGTGGCTCTACAGTAGTTTTCTTGTGATTGGTTATTAAGAAGCACTGTAATGACAGAGTCAGAACATCTGAATACAAGAAAACAGTAACTGGAAAGGTTTGGGTCTTTCTGGTGAATTTCTCAGCACGCTCAGAACTGTCGGGAGTCTGTCAGAGCTGAAGCAGTGCCTTTGTGGAACCTGGCCCTCAGTGCTGTGAGTTAAACTCACCTCCCATGTGGGGGCAGCTTGCGTTCCCCCTCTATGCTCCTGCTGAGCTGGGAACTTTTCTCCCATGCTGAGGTTTTTAACCTATTCCCATCACGTTTTTTTTGATCCCTGGGCTGCACAGTCTTAGTAAATGCTACTTGAATGAACAAAGAAAAGCTTAGCATTTCAGATCCAGGAATAAACGAGAACAGACACAAGAAATGGAGCTGATCCACATGGTGCGATGATATCACATGATCAAACACAAAACAATACCAAAAATAAGGATTCTGTATGACATTCAGGGACATAAGAAGCCAAGAAAGTGGCCAGAAGAAGGAATGCGAAGAGCTTTATTTAAAGACAAATATTTGAGTTAAACTAGGAGTTTGTGGTGACAACCAGCTAGGTAGTATCCTCTGTGTGCCAGGAACCATTTTAAGTGCCTTGCATGGATTAACCCTGTTATACCATATGGCACAGCCACTAGAATGAAGACCCTTTGAGAAAGATGTAATGGAGGCAGACAATGGCAGGCAGCTGCCCAAGGTCACACACAGTTTGTAGGGAGCTGTCCTTTGAACGTGTAGGCATACTGGCTCACAGATTGTACATCTCCATGAGTATACTCTGTGTCTCTAATATGTCACTCTCTGTAACTTAAAACAAGACCATTGCCAGCTCCCTTGGGATCAAGCTTGTTTGTCACTGATCTCAAAGAGCCTGTGGGTCAACTTTGAGTGAGAGAAAATGTGCGGTGGTATGGTCAGAAAGAGCCTTGAGGTTGGGTTCTCCACGTTTGTCATTTGTCCCATGATTCTTCCACCATGCCGCACCTCTCCCACTGTGGTACACTGGAATTCCTCTGAAACTATGAGCCTAAGTGAGCCTTTCCTCCCTTAAATCCTGTTGGGTATTTTAATCACACCAACATCAAAGTAACTGATACCACACCCTAGTGGCACCTCATGAACAACATCTTCAAATTGTGTTCTTCGGACCAGCCCCCTGGACTGCTTTTATGCTTCTCAGAGTCTGGAGTTGAATTCTCTAATTAGTTCCACCCAAGTCCCCCACCCTCACCTCAGGCTTCTGTGGCTTGATTATATTTCAGACTTGATTTCCTGATCCATGTAGCTGTGTCCATGTGTTTAGCTCTGCATCTCAGGAGGTAGAGATCTGTTTCCATACAGTTTTGTTTTGAAGATTGCATAACTTAAGGCAAATATGTTTTGAATAACATTGTGTAATGCTTTGTTACGAATTTGAGAGCACAGAGGGCCAGAGTAGCACAGGTCTATGCGCCCAGCACTTGGGAGGAGAACACAGGAGGATCAGAGGTTTGAGGCCAGCTTTGTCATGGTAGTGATTTTAAACCATTCTGGATGGCATGAAACCCTGCCTCCAAGAACAAAACCAAACACAAACAAACAAGCAAACAATTATACCTCTATATTTCTTAGTCCCTCAAATACCCTAAAATATGTGCATAAATAAACAATAGCATGATTTCTCTTTTGCTAAGTTTCTTTGGACCTGCCTGAGGCTAGATCTTTTATCAAGTTGCCTTCTTCTTCCTGGCTTCTAAGCAGTTTGCCGCATCTTCCTCTAAACCATCTTCTGTCATCAGACTATTACAGAATCCCCTTAGTTCTCCACCTCACTCTTAGTCCTTTCTTTCCTCAATTCATTTTCTAACCATGGAACAGCTAGAAGGAAATGTTTGCAGTACAGTCAAATCCATTTCTAAAGATATATAGAACTCCTAATGCAATGTATACAAATAAAAAAAATGAAAAACTCCTGGTTCCTACAGGTCTACAAAACATGTCTATATCCCTAGAAATGAAATGTGCATTTACATATTAAGATGATGTTTGTATCCTTCAGATATTTTAAAGACGTACTCTTAAGCTTTGCTAGGTGAAGTTGACGTTGGAGGGTGATTGGTTAGCATGTAGAAGACAGCTTAAAATGAGCTTAGCAATTCCTCTTCATGAACTTTTCTTTCACAGTCCTAGGGTAGTGTTTGACAAAATTTGCATCTAGAATGATGTTTGTTAAAGCCATGTACAGTGTTGAAAGGCAGAGAACAGCCTGACCTAAAGTATTTGTTAAATAAACAATTTGCCATGTCTAGACAACAGGATTTTATTGCACTATAAAATGACAAGGCGAGGTTCCTTTTCATTTGTCCTGAAACAGCACAGTAAATATGTATTCTTAATGAAGAAATAACTCTCAAAGCTGTGTGTGTAATACAAACTGTTTTTGTAAGGAGGAGAATGTCAGGGTGACAGGGAGAGGGATGTGCATAGCACAGTGCCAGTGGCTGTGGCCTGTGAGGGCCATTCTCATTCGAATCACCAGATTCCACTCGTTGGCTCCCACAGGCTTGCAGCCTGTCAACAAAATGCATTTACTGCAATTTCAAAAGTCCTCATAGTCTTTCACAGTCTACACACTGTTTAAAAGGCCAAAGTCTTTTCTGAGACTCAAGACAATTTCTTAACTGTAAACCTTTGTAAAATCAAAAAAACAAAACCAAAAACCAAACCAAACCAAACGAAAACCAAAAAACAAACAAACAAACAAAAAAACCAAAAACAAAAAAACAAATGATATACTTCTAACATACTACCGTACAGAATATACACCACTATTCTGAAAGGGAAGAATGAGGCATGGCTAGAAAATACTGAATCAAAATGTGATTGAAACTCAGCAGGGCAAATTCCAAGTCCTGTAGCTCAGCATCCAGTGTCAAAGGGCTTAGATGGTCCCACC
Organism: Rhynchomys soricoides; assembly: GCA_019843965.1. NCBI lineage: Eukaryota > Metazoa > Chordata > Mammalia > Rodentia > Muridae > Rhynchomys > Rhynchomys soricoides. Next base: position 4,343,719 of record JADRCH010000243.1, read on the forward strand.
CGTCCAGATTTTCTGACTGCAACATCATTCTTCCTCCTCTTCTCTTTAAGAAAAGACACTTTTCTTCTACAGGGAGAGTGAGCTGGGACTATATACGTATTTTTCCTTCCTTTTTTTTAAAAGAAAGATTTATTTATTTTTTAATCATCTTTAATCTTTTTTTAACAGTCCAGTCATTATCCCCCTCCCAGTCAGCCCTCCCACAGTTCCTCAGCCTATTCTTCCTCCCCCTCCCCATCTCCAAGTGGATATCACCCCCCCCATCTCCACCCCACCCCACCCCACCCCACCCCTCCAGGCCTCCTTATTCTCTGGGACCTCAAGTCTCTGGTGGCCTTCTCTCACTGAGGCCAGACCCGGCAGTCCTCTGCCGTATATATGTCAGAGCCTCATACCAGCTGGTGTATGCTGCCTGGTTGGTGGCTCAGTGTCTGAGAGTGAGATTTTAGTAAAGGAAGAAAGTAGGAACAATGTACTAAATGCAGATATTAGGGGTGTTACAGTTTATTATAGTTATTATTTGTTTTTGAAATCAGTCATAAGTGAAAAAAAAAATAACCCAAAACTTTAACCCGCTGGTCATGGAAGCTCAGATCTGTAATCCCAGCACAGGAGTCTAAAGCAGGAGCATCATGAACCCAAGGCTAGCCTGAGCTAGTGAGACCATGTCTCAGAAAAACAAAAGGCAAAACCGAAGAACGGCAACAACAAAAATATGGCTCTTTAAAATTTGCAACTTAGTGAAGAAGGAAACCCCATATTATTATTATTTTAAATATCCTGCTAATTTTATTTAACTATATGACTTTTAAAATTACTTGATGTCCAGGTATTATGTAACGGATTAAAATAAGAAAAAATATCCTATCTTTTACTTCCCCCAGACCTCTAAGCAGATTGTAGTGTTAGTTTCACTGTTATAGTTCTAAATACAAAAAATTATATTTTAAATAATGAAGAAAAAATAAACCAAAACCTTTCTTCCTACGCCTCCTGGCTGGTTCGATGGAGAGCTACCTCTCCCATCCTCCCACAGGACCTTCTCTTTTTGAGTTAACACAAGAAGCCCTTCCTCTTGAGGTTTCATGGGACAATGCTAGTCTGCCACTTCTACTTTCCAAAGGAAACATGCTTTCCTGATGGAGTGCTGTTGGCTTTTTAACTCCCAGGACAGCTTGCATGCTTCCTGGAGGGTTAACTAACGCAGAGCGTGACTGTGTAGGTGTCTCCAGCTATCTTACCATGCATGCTCATAAGTTGGTTATGGAATGTGCAGTAGTGGGGCTCCTGGAAACATCTGTGGTGTGTTTACAGTCAGGATTGAGCCAGGCTGTTTTCCAAAGCCTAACGTGTCCACATGACAGTCTCTTTGGTTCTGACCCATTGTCATAGACATATTTCAGTCACTTCCCGTATCCAGCCCCACACTTCTTTGATTTAGAATTTGAATGATATATTAAAATACTGACTGTGTGCTTACTGCTGAATTTAGTACACATTTAAATGATTCAATCTACAGGAAGATCATTTCCTATTTTGTAAGTAAGATGGTTTGCTCTTATCTATAACTGTAGATTATCTATGCTCTATTAAGAAATCAGTATAAGCAGTGGTGGTGCACACCTTTAATCCCAGCACTTGGGAGGCAGAGGCAGGTGGATTTCTGAGTTCAAGGCCAGCCCGGTCTACAAAGTGAGTTCTAGGACAGTCAGGGCTACACAGAGAAACCCTGTCTCGAAAAAAAAAAAAAAAAATAGAATCAGTATAAAACTAAACTGTTTGTAATAACCTTTCTATGGACATGCCTGTTTTTCAGAATAATTTCGAAGATGAAGATATGGAAATTAAAAACAACGTAACGCAGGGAGACAAACTACGTGCCTTAAAAAGCCAAAGGCAGCCCCGCTCCTCGCCATCCTGTGCGTTTAGGTAGCCTCATCTTTAAACCTTTCATTTCTCAGAGCACCTCCATTTGTGGGTAACGTTTTTTTCTTCACTTTAGAATTTCACTCTACACATCCTGAGTTTACCTGTGTTTTCTGACACATGGCTCTTTCCCCCCACCCCAGCTGTTATAAGTCTCACCACTGTTGGGAGTAGCTACACTTTAAATGCTTATGAAAACAGTTGTACATCCTGTCTCTGGAATTCTGCCTCGAGCCGCTGAGCAGTTATTTCTGGTTCCCTGTTCTAAATTCTATTTGGAGTTTCACAAGAGGGTTTCTGGTGCTCTGCGGGTCCTCACAGATGTGCCGTGGTTTTGTATGGAAGTCAGAGTGGGAAGGAATAAAGGTTAGGCCAAGTTTTATTGTATTCTACTACCTGACTTCACCTTTGATTTGTGAGGACTGACTAAGTGATTGCTCCATGTGTCTGAGAAATTATAAGCCATCTTGCATTTGAAGTTTGAAATTACCCAACAAAATCAGTGCTGGACATCTGACTACAGGGAAGTTGGAACCCTGTGATTATTCACACAGGGTTGAAAACAAAAGCAATCTTATTAGGGTGGGAAGGGACAGTGGTTCTCAGCTTGTGGGTCGTGACCCCTTGGGTATTGAACGACCCTTTCACAGGGGTCCCATATCAGATATCCTGCCTATAAAGTATTTACATTGTGATTCACAACAGTAACAAAATTATGGTAATAGACTGGCAACAGAAATAATTTCGTGATTGGGAGGGGAGGAGAGTCACCACAACATAAAGTATTGTATCAACGGGTCACAGCTTTAGGAAGGTTGGGAGCCATTGTATTGGAAGAAAGTACAATTTATCGAATACATATGCAAAAGGACCAGTCCTTCCTGTACAGATTTCAGAAGCCGCGTTTAGATGTAAATTTTCTTTGGAATTCTGATATTTCAAATAGGGGGTAGACTTCAGTTCCCATAATACCTTCATGGCATTATCAGCAAACCCTTCTCTACTGAGCAGATAAAATGCTGTCTTTTTGCGTAAAAGCAAGATGCTTTAAGTAACATGCGTGGTGAAACGCTGCCTGCTGGTGTTGGGATTCATTCTGTAAAGTGGTCGAATGCCCATATCCACCCAGAATGGTTTTCTCTTTCAATTGTTTAACATCTTTATGTCTCTGACACAAATGCCATATGTGGTTAACTGTAGGGACCTGGTGACACCTGAGCTCTTGTCTTCTGTTTTCGCAGGTCAGATGATATGAAAGGACCCCAAAGGGCAACGGCCCAGACTTTCAGGTACTGTCCACAATTAGCTTTTATATATATATATCTATATATATCTATATCTATATCTATCTATATATATATATATCCTTTTAGACATGTCTACCTAGAATCAGATTCCATGAAAATAAATATAACTACCAGCTTTCTCTATTCATTTGTTAATTTTGGTAGTCAGAATAAAACTCAGGACTTTGTATGTGCTTTATCACCGAGCACCCCTCTTCTAGCTTATAGCATCTTAAATCCTTTTTCTTCCTGATTATTAAAATGCCCCCCACCCCTCCGCCATGTCAGGGTCTTTCTACATAGCTCTTACTGTCCTGGAATTCACTGTGTAGACCAGGCTGGCCTTGAACTCACAGAGATCAGTCTGCCCTTGCTTCCCAAGTGCCAGTTAAAGTCCCCTGGCTTAAACATTATTTTAAGTTTATTTATTTATTTTTATTTTATGTGTGAGAGTGTTTTGCCTACATGTATATATGTGCACCTTGTGTGTGTGCCTAGTGCCTGCTGAGGTCTGAAAACACTGGATCCCTTGGACCTGGAGTTACAGACAGTTGTGAGCTGCCATATGGGTGATGAGACCCAAACCTGGATCCTCTGCAGGAGCAGCACGAGCTCTTAATCACTGAGCCTTCTCTCCAAATCTGAAATAAATGACATTTTTAATGCTTACTGTTGAAAGCACATTTCCTGTCCTTCCCTCAGGTTATGTGCATTGGTCATGACCTCTAGGTCCTTTGAGCTTCCAGCACCTTCTGGTCTCTAGTAAACTCCAAAGGGCTCTGTATCTTTCTTTTCAACCCAGAGACTGATTCTGATCTCTTCCCATTTGTTAGCACCCTTTACTGTATTTTTTCATTTGTTCATCTCTATGTAGTTTTTTTTTTCTCTATTATTCATGAGAAGAGGAAATATTAGTGCTCCTCTCTTGAAAAAAAGTTCTTTGATCCTCCTGGAGTGCTACCAGGTCACTGGTATTACCCAGATCCATTGTGGCGCCTGCTGAAAACACTAACCGTGATTAGGTAGTATTGTTGATAAAACAGGACAAAGAAGCTGCCATTTTCTCCTGGAGGAGAAAATTCTAACCACAGTATTGTTTAGTGGGTAGCTCTTATTGGTCCAGGTTTCTCCAAAGCTCGAGTCACTTCCTTGTATAACAGTGGCACTTTTGCTTTAGGGAACAGTATGGCATAAGCAGTCCTTAGGACCATGGATGATGAAGAAAAAGGTGGAGTAAACACACATTTCTGAAGCAGACAGAAAGCATGGTCCAGCTTCAGCACAGGGTTTTCCTAGGACAAAAGATATTTGGCATTAAAGCCATGGCTGAGCCCTGGATCTCCTCGGTGGAGCCTGTTTTCCCTATGAGCCCACTGGGAACCTCATGATGGAGCACCCACTGAGCTCTTCACAGTGGAAATAAGAGACCAGTCTCTGCTCTCAAAGAGTTTATAGTGGGTTATGGAAATAGGCAAAAAGAGATGATGAAATACAGTATAGGTGCAGTGATGTACTGGGGAAGTGTCCTTTGAAACAGCTTGCTGATCCTGCTTGAGAATTCAGGAGAGCCTCATTGTAGGAGGAAACAACCAAATGGACCATTAAGGTGGAGGAGGGAATCGTGAGATAGGGGGCGGACTGGGGGAGCAAGGAGAGAATCGGATGCCCTGTAGGAGAAACAAGCTACACAAAGGGGTGAGTGCAGTCTAGTCAGGGAACCCACAGCTAGACTAGCATGTCTAGTTAAATTTCTTGCTGTTTAACCAGATAAAAACAATGGATACAGTTGCACATACAGATGAGGAATGGTCTTGCTCCCCCTGGAGTGTACAGACAGGTGAGAACCATCTAAAATAAATAGGGATGCTTGAGGTCATCATGCCCTCGACGGTGTGGGTTCAATCTTGTGGCTAGTAGGACCCACTCAGAGAAGCAAGTGCCAGATTTTAGAGGTTTTTTAAATAAGCTAAGCCAAGGCTTTTGAGCTAGACTTTGTAGAAATGGAAGAGAGGTTAAATGGTTTGAACAGTGAAGTATGAGATGTTTTAGATTTCACCAGAGGGAATTGTGAAAGAAACGAGAGCATGAAAAATAATGCGGGCTGAGCCGGGCAGGGGTGGTGCACGCCTTTAATCCCAGCACTCGGGAGGCAGAGGCAGGCGGATTTCTGAGTTTGAGGCCAGCCTGGTCTACAGAGTGAGTTCCAGGACAGCCAGGGCTACATAGAGAAACCCTGTCTCGACAAGCCAAAAAAAAAAAAAAAAAAAAAAAAAAAGGATTAAAGACAAAGGAAAAATAATGCTGGCCGTATATAGGGCAATTGCAAGCTGGAAGGGAAGGAGTGCATCTGAATGGGACTTTCCCTTTTTTTTTTTTTTTCTTCATGCCTTTTAGGGCGTTGAGCATTGGTAATTTACCTTATCACTGTTCATTGCTGAATATTTTAGGTAGCACAACTTTAGTGTGACACTCTGTCTCTTTTCCCCCCCACAAAGATTAAGTTCTTCACCGCAATCAACTGTGTCAACTGTGAAGGCCCCCAAAGTGTGCTTGTCCCCTTCAGTGACAGCCAAAAGGATAAGCAGAGGCTCTTTGTCTTCAGGAGCAAATATGAGAAGGTAATTCTTCTACCTCTTCCAGGGCACTAGCCTGAGGTAAGAAAGGTCTACTTCGGGCCGGGAATCTGGCTTCAGATCTATGAGAGAAGGATGCTGGGGAGAACTGGAGAAACCCCAAGAACCCACTCTATTTCTGGGTCTTTTTGCCCTACCTCCCTGGCAGGGGGTAAGGCTGTAGGGGGGTTGGTTAGATTTTAGTAGTCATAGTCTCCTAGTGACTCTCCACTTTGCTTTATGTGATGCAGATGCAGTCAGGCATACTACTGATCAACAGCCCTGTTCCTCACCCAGAATGCACAGTGGGAACCAACTCAGCCGTGTAGAGATGCGTGATGTCAGCATATGCTAGAATACGTCTGGGGCTAAATCTTGGACTTAAGTCAGCTTGTAGACCCTCCCTGTAGTCTCCTATAGGCCTATCTGCTTCTGGCAGATACAGTTCTCAAATGTTCTATTTAAGACAGTCAGTGTTTAAGCCAGTCTCTTGGGCTTTGTTAACTGCTTTTGACATGCATAAATAAGGCCATGAATGTTAATGTCATCAAGAGTGATGAAGCCACGTAGTCATCCGTGTGGATCAGAACCATCTCCCTTGTGTTGCTGTGATTCTGTGTTTACATATAGGAGTATACACTGTTGTCTCTTTCTTCCCTTCTCACCTATGTTTTCCCCCAGCTTCTCCATCAATTCCCGGCTAGCCAGTTCTCTAGGGAACTTGAATGCTGGGGCAGAAGAACCTGAGAACAAAAAGACCATATCACCCACCAAGGCTGCTTTCATAGCCAGCCCGTTCACCAGCTTCTTGAATGGCAGCACCCAGACACCAGGCAGAAACTATCCGGAGCTCAACAACAACCAGTACACCAGAAGCAGCAACAGCAGCAGCAGCAGCAGCGGTCTTGGGGGCAACCTGAACAGCTCTCCAGTCCCCCTGAGCGCCAAGCCTGAGGAGCATACCACAGTCCTTAGACCTTCCTTCCCGGGGGCGCTCTCTTCCTCCTCAGTGAGATTCCTGAGCCGTTCTATACCTGTAAGTTCACAGACACCACCTCTCGGTCCTCAGAACCCTAAATGCAACTTCTGTACCTTGCCTTCCCAGCCGAGGCTGCCACCAAAGAAATTTAATAGTGCCAAGGAAACCTAATCGACACCTTCCCTCTGTGTTGTGCAACTGTCCATGCGCTACATTCTGCTGGCTCCTCTTCAAGTAAATGCCGAGTTTCAACTGGGTTTTCTTCCTTCCGGTTTCCCTCCTCCCCCTTCCTTCTGCTTAAGTGCGGGGGCGGGGGAGGGCGTCCCTTAAAAGGGAGACAGCTTTCATTCCACTGTAGGCTTTGGTTACTTTTCAGTTAAGTTCTCAAAGCATTCTTCATCCGTGGCACCAGGCAGGGCAGCGATCCATAGCATTTGCTTTGCTTAGGTTGAGAAAAGATGGCTTCCCTACTCCTCAAATCACCATCAGGATTAAACAAATGTGAGAAGCGCTACAAGAACAGCATCTTCCCACAGTTGAGCATCAGGCCTTCTGCAGGGAGCTGACCCACTATTCATGACATAGCAAATGAAGGTGTTAATTAGAGAAGGTCAAGGAGGTGAGTGAGTAGGTCCCTAGACTTCCAGGGTATGAACAGGTAGAGTCTCTAGGAAGACATTTAAAATTAGCCACCTCTCTTCTAGAGACAAGTGAGACATGCACACAATTTTTGTTAAAGAGATCACCAGGCTCCCTTTTTACTAGCCTTGTTGGAGTGAAAATCTATTGGTCAGGTCTCCACTACAAATTTACTATTTTTTATTGTGTCAAAAGGCACTGAAATCCATTTCATTTGAGAGGGAAAGAAAGGGCCAAGTAGAACTATACAGTGTATCAAGGTGTGATGTGGGCGGGTTGGTTGCTCTCTTACAGGAGCCAGCCTGGCTCCCTGGGAGAGCTGTGTCTACATTCGCCCACATTGCTCTTTAGCTGTTTGCTCAGCCAATCATCAGGACAAGACAGCGTTCTACAGGGGCAGTGAAGCGAGGAAGAGAAGGGTAGAGATTGTGCTTGTGGCCCACTTAGCAAAACACAGTGCCATGATTAGTCCACGTTGGGACCCATTTTCCTGAACCCATATGAGTATCTTCCCTAAAATAAGAATGTAGTATGTGTGTGTGTTTGTGTGTGTGTGTATGAATGCTTGTGTGTATGTGTTTGTGTGTGTATGCATGCGCATGTGTGTGCTTGTGCTTGTATCTGTGTGTGTTTGTATGTGTATGTGTGTTTGTGTGTATGTGTTTGTGTGTATATATGTGTGTTTGTG
>JADRCH010000243.1:4351858-4374761 GCA_019843965.1 Rhynchomys soricoides
TGTGTATATATGTGTGTTTGTGTGTATGTGTATATGTATGTTTGTGTATATGTGTATATGTATGTTTGTGTGTATGTGTTTGTGCATGTATGTATGTGCATGTGTGTGCTTGTGTTTGTATGTTTGTGTATGTATGTGTATGTGTATTTGTGTATATGTGTGTTGTGTGTTGTTTGTGTTTGTATGTGTGTGTTTATGTGTATATGTGTGTTTGTGTATATGTGTTTGTGTGTGCGTATGTATGTACATGTGTGTTTGTGTGTGTATGTGTGTTTGTGTGTATGTGTTTGTGTGTATATGTGTATGTGTTTGTGCGTTTGTGTGTGTATGTATGTGTATGTGTATTTGTGTATGTGTGTATGTATGTGTGTTGTGTTGTTTGTGTTTGTATGTGTGTGTTTATGTATATATGTGTGTTTGTGTGTATGTGTTTATGTGTGTGTATGTGTGTACGTGTGTGTTTGTGTTTGTATCAGTGTGTGTTTCTGTTTATGTGTGTGTATGTGTGTGTGTGAGAGAGTGTGTGTGTGTGTGTGTGTGTATGTGATGAGAGAGATGAGAATGTGTTTGTGTCATGTGTAGGCTTTCTGAATTATTTGCACCACAAGTTTCTTTTCAAACACTGCCTTTTCTATAGTCTATAGAGAAACCCTAGCATATATAATTTTCCACGTATGATTTTATTCCTATGAAAAATTTCACCATTGTTTAAAATTTGAACCTTTCTGTTTATTTTATATGGACATGTGTTTTGCCTCTCTGTATGTATCTGTGCACCATGTGCATGTATGTAGTGCCTGCAGAGGCCAGAAGAGGGCGCCTCTGGATTCTGTTAGAGACCAGGGTTCCAATCAACCATCTGCCCATTCTTTGACCTGATTCTGATCTGATTCGAATCCCTTTATACACACTGAGGAGATTTATATCATAAGTGTGGAAATCCATGGGACTGGGTGGGGTGGAGCAGAGTAGGGGTTCATGGCTAGATGGAAAGGGCCAGTGTATTTAAACTCTCTCAACTGGGCTGAAGCATCCGTCTGGCCTGTTACAGAGTGAATTGAGTTCATCCAGTATTTTCATAAATTGTTTTGTGGATCAGCCTCTGTTTTTAGAACTGATTATGGATCTTTTTATTTCCAGGAAAAGTGTTATATAAATAATGACACAGACAGCTCATGGATTACACTGCCAAAGGCTCGTGCCATCCTCATTGCATGCTTGATGCCAGAAGCATCAGGAAATTGTCAAGAAGGTCTTACCTTCTGGGATCCCTATTTAGGAGGGATAAGTGAGATCCCCATTCTCCTCTGCTAATTGGAGTGCCCCCTGCGGGGAGGGGATCATCTGTACAGGAGAAATCCCTCCTGCACCCCATGATAAGTTTACACAGTGCACTTTGGCCTCATTCCATGCTCTGTTGCTTCTTTTCACCCTTCCTCTCTCCTCCTCCTCCACGTCCTTCTTTTTGGCCAGAATAGGGTAATTTTCCAGTCATTAATTATAAAATGTGGGAGTTGAGTTGCCAACTCCCCTCACTTCTTTTGTTGTTGTGCTGCAGAGAAAGGCATCTATGACTAGAATTGGCAGTATGGCTACCCTTTCCTCTCTTTCTCCCTGAGAGGAAAGCAGATCTCCTGTACAGACCTCCCATTCTTAATCTTTGTCTCTGAAGCCTTCTGTGACCTCCTGTGATGTGGAGCTTAGGTTCTCCCCCTGCTGCCCGGCTGGTAGGGAGTTTAAATGAACATGGGGGTCCCCACTTCCTGTGATAATAAAGTAGGGGTTTGGGAACAGCCCTCCTTCATGAAGCTGCTCTGTGAGACTGGCCTTTTGTTGTTGAAGACCAGGCAATGCAGGGCCCCAGAACAAGCAGGACTGACTCCCTCAACAGACGCATTTTAAGGGAACTAAAACACTTGCCTGTGTAAACACAGGGACCTGAGTTCAAACCCTTAGAACCATTGTAAAAGCTGACCTCTGTGGTGGGCATCTGTAATCTCAGTGCTCCTGGGGTGAGATGGGAGGGGGAGACAGGAACATTTCCAAAAGCTAGCAGGCCTATACATCCCAGTGACATGTGACAAAGGTGACTACAACACCCAAAATTGTCCTCTGACCACACACACACACACACACACACACACACACACACATCCCATGACAGGCACATCCCCTCCTATCACACACATAACCCACTTTGAACTTCCAAGGCAAGAAAATGAAATTGGAGCGATAATATCCTCCCTGTACCTTTAAGAAAGACCCAGAAACTCTTGGAGGATTGGGGGGGGGGGGGAAGATGGGTGTTTAGAGGGAGTCTAATATTTTAAAAGCTACAATTAGCATCTCTTTTGAAAGCTGCAATTGCTCGCTCACTTTTTGCTGCAGCTCAGCCCCCAGAAAAATGTAAAAATGATTTCCTTGTTCTGTCATTAACTGCTTTAACACGGAAAACAGGAATAAATGTTAAGGAATCCTTGCAGCTGTGACAGAGTGCTAAGTGATAGTCAGATTTTATTTTCATTATCTTGGCCGGTTGGGTTAGCTTTGTCTCCACTGTCCAGAGTCAAGGCACAGGGTTGCACTTTGGGTGACCCCTCCCCCCACCCTTACTGTAGAAACCAATTTGCTTCCTGACGAGAAGTTCTGAAGTGCTTAAGGAACAGGGACATGTGAGAAGGGCGTGGGTGGGGTGGAAGTGTTTTATTAAGTTGAAATTGCTTGTGGTAACTGTCTTGAATATTTGCTATGTTATATTTTTAATGACATTGTCATTGAACTGCTAGTCATCACCCTGTCCTTACCTGACCCCCAAGTCTTTGTTGGGGCCTGATGTTTCCCCTGTAAGCTGTTCTGTATCCTACTTTGGTCTTTGTTGTAGCACTTCTCAGTTCCGTGTCCGGTAGGCTCTAAGCACTGAGGGAGCAGAGATGGTACCTTTATTGCCATGGGTACACGCTTGGATCCTGTTAGATAGTAGGCACTCTGCAGGTATATGTTGGCTGGATAAAGAGATGGATGGACATTTAAATGGTTGGGTATGGTAAGAATGATTACTTCTCTTTTGTATTATAAAAACCTCAAGGGCAAATATTTAACGTTTAAGATTGTCCTACAAACAATATAACAGAATCATAGAATCAGATAACAGAATCGTAGTTGGAACCTAGGGCAGGGTGAATCCAAGAGATGTAGTGTTTTCATGCCTTCGTGTTACGTGTGTACTGTTACATCAGTTACAAAGATAGAGATGTGAATGATAGGTATCTAAACAGTCTCTTTCTTTCCAGTGGGTCAAGGAAGCTGTGAGGACGGGTTAATGTCTTTGTCATTTGGGTTTTGTGGGATGAGTAGGAGCCTGCCAGCGATCCTAATGAAGGCCAGAGGTTGGCAAATGGCTGTTTTATACAGTGGGAAAAGTAAGGACAGAGCTGATTTAGTGCTGTGGTTGAGTTCTCAGGTTCTGAAAACAAGTTGACCTGGCTTCAAATTCTGTTTCTGATTCTTCCTTTTATGGAGGTTGTTTGTCAGCTTATTTAACTTATTGGAGCCTCAGGGAAATAGTGTAATCATAAGGGTCAGAAGCAAACCAAATTTTCTTGCTTGTGTGAAGCTTACACAATATTACAGGAATATTTAAGATACAGAAATATGACTGTGGCTTTGAGAACGACTGTTGATTTACAGAGTGTTGAAGTTGATATCTATTGTAACAGAATGGTTATGGTGTTTAGTTGAGAAAAATCCTGTGAGGTATTGTACAAGTGTTTACCAACAGTGCTTGGTAGCTGTCAGCTATTGTTGCTATTAATAGCTGTGAGTATTCCCAGGACAGCTTAAGGCCTGCATGGCCAAAGAGCAGACTGGGAGGTTACGCTGAAGCCAAACTAGGAAAGTAAAGTAGAGAAGAAGCCATGAGGGACTTTAAAGCAAGAGGGACCAGCAGGGAAGATGATTTGGTTGGAAAATTAATTTTTTCTATTATAATAATTCTTCTATTCTTTTTATTATTAATTATTTTATTTATTTACATTTCAAATGTCCCCCTTTTGAGAATAAAATATTTACTTTTCTTTTGTGAAATAATCATAACTATGTATCCCTGGCTGGCCTGGAACTCTTTATGTAGACGATGCTAGCCTGAGACTCATTTGTCTCTACCTCCTGAGTGCTTGGACTAATGGCATGTGCTACCATGTCCAGATAAATGATTACCTTTTTAGTGTACAAAATAATGGGTTTTATCGTGACATTTTGAAGGTCTGTGGTTGTGCTTTGTACATATTCATACCCTGAACATCCTCCTCTGTACCCCTTCCTCCCTCCTCTCCTCCCTCCTCCTTCCTCTTCCCTTCCCTCCTCCGTCCCACTGCTCTTCTTCCTCTTTTCAAGTAGTCCCTCTGCTCTCATGGTGTGTGTTATGTGTGTATGGTGTACGTGTGGTATATAAGTGTGTATGTGTGTTGTGTGTGTATATATGTGTGTTGTGTGTGTATGATGTGTGTGTGTGTGTGTTATATGCGTGTGTATGTGTGTTGTGTGTGTAGAAAGCATGATGTGTCCTTTTCCTGCTTTACCTTCTCTTGTCCCTTCTTCTTCCTTCCCAGCAATTCTCGCCCTCCCTCTAGTTTCTTCTTCTATGTCCGTGTCACAGACGTACATATTAAAATCTAGATTCTACATATGAGCCAAAAGATGACCTTCGTCTTCATGAATCTAGCTTAATTTGCTCAACATGGTCTCCAGTTCCGTACACTTTCCTGAAAACAGCATATTCTCATTCTTGTGTCTAAATAAAACTACATTGTGTATATGTACTATGTTTTCTTTATCCTCTCATTGGTTGGTGGACACCCAGTCTGGTTCTGTATCGTTACTGCTGTAAGTAATGTTGTAGTAAACATGAGCGTGCAAGCATCTCTATGCTGCACTGACATAGTGTCCTAGGAGTGGTGTAGCCGTGTCATGTGGCAGTTCTACCAGTATCCATGGTGACTGCTCTAATTTCCATCCCCACTGTCCTAGTTTGCTTTCTGTTGCTGTAAAGTACATCATGGCCAGAAGCCACCTGGGGAGGAGAGGGTTTGTTTCAGGTTATGATTTCATATCATATTCTATCACTGATGAATTTCAGTGTAGGACCTCAAGTAGGGAGGGAACCTGGAGGCAGGAGCTAATGCAGAGGCTATGGAGGGGTGCTGCCTACTGGCTTGCTCCACATGGCTTGCTCAGCCTGCTTTCTTATAGAACCCAGGACCATCAGCCCAGGGATAGCACCACTCCAGTGATCTGTGCCCTTCCACTTTGATCATCAATCAAGAAAATGCACCACAGAATGTCCACAGGGCCACCTGGTGGAGGCATCTTCTCCATTGAGGTTCCCTCTTCCAAAATAACTTAAGTTGGTGATAGGTTGACATCTGACGAGCCAGCACACCCACCATCAACGTAGAAGGGTGTACCTTTCATCAACTTTTATTGTTTTTTGTTTTCTTCATGATAGCCATCTGACAGAGGTGAGATGCAATCTCCATGTAGATTGATTGACATTTGCTGGATAACTAAGGATGTTATGTGTCATATGTGTTTTGTTGTTTGCATTTCTTTTGGGAAATGTCTGTGTTGTTCATTTTTCTGATTGAATAATTCAGGGTTTTCTGTTTTTGTTTTTTTTTTTAATTTATGGATATGAAACCCTTGTCAGATTTGTAACTGATAAAGATTTTCTCCCTTTCTGTAGATTCTATTGTTTCTTTTCTCAGTGCAGAAGCTTTTAAATTTCACTCAATTCCATTTGTCATTTTGGTTTTTCCTGAGCTATTGAAGTTTTTTTCTCCCAAGAAAGTTCTTAACTATGCCTATAGAAAGATAGGATTTGGTGGAGATACTTCTGGTATCTGTGAGAAAGGGAGCTTTTGGTGGAACACCTGGAAGCAGGAAGACCCATCAGAACCCTTTCTGCTGCATTGGTGCCTCAGCAGGTGCCCTTGACTAATACTGTAGAGATTAAATAGATTCTGACTTTAAACACATATTACACTATTGATAATACTGAATAATCCTATGTGATCAATAGTGTTAACTGTTTTGTTAATTTTAAAATGATGTGTACATGTTCAAAATAAAAGTTATTATTACCATGTGTGTATGATGTGTGTGTGTGTGTGTGTGTGTGTGTGTGTATGTGTGTACATATGCCATAGATTTGCACGTGGAGGTCAGAGGAAAACTCTATAAGGTTGGGTTTCTCTTTCCTCTTTTCTATGGGCTCTAGGATTGGATTCAGGCCGTCACACTTGTATGGAGATTGCTTTACCTATTGAGCCAACTCTCCTACCCCTGTATTTAGTTTTGTAAGTGAAAACTTAATCAGCTCAAAAAAAATTATGGTCCTTAAACAGGCATTTTTGTTTTGTTTTGTTTTTCAATATTTGAGCATGAGATGTTGTAAAATAAAGTGCGTTGTTAATTTAAAGAATGTGCATATTCAGTTCCAAGATTTCAAGAAATTGTTCTTTTCAGTTTGGGGATTCCATTATTCCCATTTCATGGGAACAGCCTTTTAGAACAAGCATCTGTAGCAGTGGCTGCTGGGCTCCTAAGTGTGTTTGATCAGCTTTCCTGTAATAGGCATTTCTGGAAGGGACTTTGGGTGTCACCCAGTGAAATCTTTTCTGTGGTTTTCCTCAAGTTGTAGCCTGCATTAAGCTTCTTTGTTGTTCACTCAAACCCCATTCTTCACACTTCTCAGGGGCACCATCCTGCAGGCTGTAGGGCTCACCAGTGATGGCACTCAGTGCTTCTAGAATGTTCCCAGTATTCTTGGTTCTGCAGGATTTCTCATTCTCTTTGTTGTGCTGATGTCTTTTATGATCTCAACTCAGTTTCTTTTAGTTCCTATTTTAGAATTGGCAATGATTCCTGTAAAGAGCCAGTTAGCACGTATGCATCATCACTTACCCACGCTTACCCTAGACACTATGGCCTTTCACATTGCGTCTGCACTCTGATCTCACCCACTCTTGGCTTCAGGGAGATATTTCTCAAAGCCCTTTGCTCTCTTCACCAATTTCTCCTCTTTAAAGATGTCTGTTATCCTTCTGCTCCTTTGTGAAACTCTTCTCGATAGACTGACTTCACTCAGTGCTTTCCCTTTTTTGGCTTGTGCACCTATCCAAGGTGAGTATTTAGTACGTTGTTCTTATTGACATAAAGCGTTGCTATTCTACCCATGAACATCAATATTTATGTATGGTCCATCTATAGCCAATTATCCCAATTTTAAACTTCCTTTCTATGGACATTTCATGAGCTTCTTGAATTTTAGGGTTTTTAACATGTTGCTCAGGCAGATACAATAATGAAAAGTTGAAAAACCTGCTTGGTTTAAAGTTGGAAGTCAAATTGAGAGGACTTTTCCACTTTTTCTTAGCCACCATTGCTGCCTCCTCCTCCTCCTCCTCCTCCTCCTCCTCTTCTTCCTCTTCTTCCTCCTCCTCCTCCTCCTCCTTGCTCCTTTCCCCCCTCCTCCTCTCTTGTCCTCCTTTTCATCTGTCCACTCCCAACCCCCCACCAACACAGGGTCTTACTTATCCAGCCCACCCTAACTTCAATCTGGATTTTCTGCTTTAGCTTCCCAAGTGTTGGGATGGCTGGCCCGTGCACCATGCCTGGCTGGTCTTGACATTCTTATACCATGTTAAGTTTGACTAGAAGAAAGCTCTCTGCTCCCATGGCTAGTGCCTATTCTTCCACTGAGCTGGGTTGGGCGGCCCTTTGTTGGGAAGACTCTGGATGAACAATCTGAGCAGCCAGTGTATCATTAGGTTCTCTGTGTTCTACCATCAGGCAGAATATAGGTACACTCTAGAAGTAATTGGGACTTAAATAAAATTATTGATTCTATCTTTGTACAAAACCAGTTTGGTGAGAAGCCACTGAGTAATTGGTAAGTGAGTTAAAGCACATTTCGTTGTTAATTTGGAAGATCGTTAGTGATGACAATAATGAGCAGTTTATTGGTTGATCCAGTGGCTGTCTGTGCCCAACAAAATCCCAATAAAATTAGCTTGATTCCCACTCTGTTTTGAAAATAATGACCCCTCCTCACTTTAAATATGATATTTAGTCATTGAATCATGAACACTTTATAAACATAATAAATGTCAAACTAAAGGTTAACTGTATTAAATATTTTGAATTCATGGTTGCTTAATTGAGTGTTAGTGCATTTAATAGTGAAGATGATGCTACATTTCTGAACATGTGTTGTTTCTGAATTGCTGTGGTTATTTTTTTCACCCTTCCTCTTTGTTCTGACCTTGCTTCAGGTTTGATGCTGATTCTCTCTTCGATGCTGAGACACTAGAAATAGCAAGAACAGTAACTCCCTGTTGAGCTTTAAATCACTTCTTTGGCATTCCACCCTGAGACTCTGCTGCTCTTGTGTTTCCCGCCCCAGGGATCTGGGCTTGGGGAAGTATCCCATTGTTTCAAGGTCAGCAAGATGCAGAGGAAGCTTTTACATTTGCATACAGCTACTTGTGCAGTGTCTGCTGATGTACCTAGCTGAGATTTAAGTCTCCAACGTTAAACAATGGTTTACATTAACTTTCTGCATAAAGCCTGACAGCTATTTTTGTCTCTCCACTTGAAAGCACCTTTCAAATACAAAATTTGCAGCAAGTGGCAAAGTTGCTAAAAAAAAAAAAAAAAAAAAAAAAAAAAAAAGATATGGCATTGAGGTGGTTTATGTTCTCTTAATTGCCTTTATTATTAAACTTAAATTTACTTACTCATGTCTTCATCTTCTTTCTTTCTCTCTTTTTCCACCTTCTGGTATGGAGGAATGTTCTAGAGCCTGACACATGCTAGGCACGTGTTCTGTCACTGACTTAGTTATATCTTCAGCCCCTTTCACTTTACATTTTTGACAGCAGGTCTCACTAAGTTGTGGAGGCTGGCCTGAGCTTGCTCTGTAGCCCAGTCACCCCTTCCTTGAACTTGGGACCCTCTATAGTAGCAGGGATTACAGGTCTGAGCCACTAGACCTGGCTGTACCCCTTTTCTTACATAATATAACAATACTGTTGGGTCAATAGAAATGAGTATGACTTTAATGCTGCATCTATTTTATTAATATTTTAGGAGCAAGGAATAAAAGCAAGTTCGTATCTTTTGTGTGTGGATAAAGCTCAGCAACTTAAGAATGTTGTACCTACCGCACAAATCCTCACAGGGCTCGGTGTTGCTCCCCTGAATCAAAGTCAGACAGGGGTACACTTGTTTTCTACAAGACTGAAGCTCCATACAGGCATCTCCTGGCTCAGTTACTCTTCGGCCTTCATTCCTGGTCTTTCTGTCAGTATGTTCCCACCACCATCCTCCACTTAAAGTACCACTAACCAGTTTAAGACTGTTTCAAAGGATTGTGCTGTGAGATGATTTTTCTTTTGCTTTAAATTCATTGGTTTCATAAATTTCAATTCATAGGCTTTAGTCGCCTGACAGTCATTGCTGTTTGGTCTCCTTATGGTCTGATAGCTTTTGCGGTTATGGAAAATTCTCAGCTATTAAACTTTTAGGTGTTTCTTTTCTGCCTTCCTCTTACTTTCGCCCTAAACTTTGGAGAAAGACAGGTCGAACCTCCCATCCAGTGTGAAGGTACCTGCTAAAAGTCCCTAGCACAGAAGGGAAGTGAACTCAGGGTATTTATGCTGATGCCTGTGGATGTATCCTCAGTATTTCTGACCTTCTGTTTTATATTTTAGTCCTGAGCTCTAACTAATGTGGTTATTGTGTTCCTCCTCTGTTTTCTATGTGCTTTCTTGCATCTTCCTATTTATAGTGTCTGATGCAATGATTTCAATGACTTCATCTTTCTTATCTAGTATTTCTGATCTCTTTGTTGTTACAGCCATCTGTCTGACTCTGGGCCTGCCTGTTTTGGTGGCGTGGTTTCTTGTTCTCACTATGACTTGTTCCTTGATGGTCTCAGATGCTCAGCTTCTCTCGGGCTTTGCATTTCCTCTTAGAAGACTTTGCCTTAGATGCAGCCTTGTCTATTCTTTCTGTCACCTTCCTTGTAAGCTCTAGCATTCTAGTTGGCAGGTTCATTCTGAATGTGATAGTGTGTGTGTGTGTGTGTGTGTGTGTGTGTTTGTCTGTGTATTTGTGTGCATAAGCACTCGTCTGTGTGTAGACCAGGGCTGATGTTTGGTGTCGTTAGAACCAATTCCTAAAAGGTATCTTCCTCATCCTCCACCTTCTCTTTTGAGGCAGGGCCTCTTCCTGAGACACTCTCTGGCTTGACACTGACTTGTCTGTAAGCTCCAGGGATCTTCCTGTCCCCAGTACTTGGGTTACACTGTACCCAGGTTAAGTGTGGATGCTGAGGATCTGAGTTTTCAGATCCTGATGTTTGACAGACACATTGCTCATTAAACCATCTCCCCAGCCCCAGATAGGAGTTTTTTATTGTTTGTTTCTCCTTTATGGTTCTTTTCTGAAGTTTCATTTTATTTAATTTATATAAGAATTATGCCTACTTGTGGTATCCAATTTGATGTTTTGATATGCAGTGCTGAAATCGGGGGTGACTAACATATCCATCACCTTGACTAATTCTTTCTGTACGTTCTGCTGATTCTTGGGGTCTTTTAGTTTAGAAACAGGTCTGAATGACTCCAGGCTCCTGTCTGGGTGAGCTGGGCTCAGGATTACTTCTCAGGCATGGATGTGCCTATGAATGAGCCCTGGTCTGAGGACAGTGGCCATGGCTTCTGCAGCCCCCTTTCACAGCTGGGAGAGCCTGAGCCAGTCTTGGCATTAAGCCTGGAGTCCTTGTGTGTCCTTTTGGCCTGTGTGTCCTTGAGAACAGAACAGCTGGCCACCTCTGCTTGTCTCCAGCTCTGTAGTTGGTGGCCTACCACTGAGGCTTGGTTCACTTCCAGGCCACAAGGATGTTGCTCTTGCTTTGAGTCCTGCCATGCTTTTGCTTTCTTCCTTATATTATACAAATATTTAATATTTGTCCATGGAGAAGGTCATTTGGAGCATAGCTTGCTGATCCATCTTGATGCTAGTCTGCGGCTCCCCATTTTAGGGCCTTTTGGAATTTATCCAACCAACATTTAAAGCTCATTGCCCTCTGCTTGTGAGCATCAATCTTCCGATCCTGTCAGGTGGTTCCTTGTGTCCTTGAACTCCTCCTGCTCCACCCATCAGCCATTCCTTCTGTGCTGTATTCCCAGCCTACTCAACCCTCCTCCTCTCCTCTGCCTCTCAAACCCTCCTGTGCAGCTTTCCATGGCCACACTGGACTATAGCAATCACGGCCTTCTCAGAGGTCACCCTGCTTTGCTGGTTTGGCTTACATCACTCCTCTCCTCTATAGAGTGCCCTATGTGCTGGATGTCGGCCTCCCAGATCCCTACAGAATTGCTTGGTAAACCTGAGGTGAGGCAGACATATCGGGCAGAAAAACATAACATCTAACTTATGGATATCTCATGCTACCTAGCTTTTGGATAGGTTTACCTATCTACTGTAGGTTTATTCATTATATATTTTTATAGTTTTAAGTACTGACAAGGTCATTACTTTCTTTCAAAATGTTGGAATTCTCTCTCACTCCCCATTCCCCGGACTCTTTTTCTGTATATGAGACTTCTGTTACAAGCCTCTCATATACAGAAGGCATCCCCGTGGGATGTGTTTCTGTGCACAGATAACACATTACTTAGGAAGCCTTGGGTCTGCCACAGCTGCCTTCAGGTCCCATCGTGCCGTTTGTGAACTATTAAATGGCCCCTCTACTTTCTGCCCATCACTGGCATCTCTTGCCTTTAATTTCTCATATACTGTTGTCCGTATTAGTTTCTTAGACAGAGTTGATCACATCATATTCATTTACCATTGTTCAGAGGTTCTGCTCTGTCTACAGGGCCGACTCCCCGATCTCTTTGCTTGCCATTTAAGCCCTTCCCATCATCCCTGTACCTTGTTGTTTGCCTTCCATTCAGTAGCTGTACTTGGCATCTTGGCATTCAGTACCTGTGCTCTGCCTGAGCCTGAAGCTGAGCACATGACATTCGCTGTGAGGTTTGTTTGTTTGCTTTTTCTCTGCTTGGTTTTATATTTCCAGGCCTGCTGAAACAAGTTCTTTGGATGACAGATCTGTGACCGATCCAGGTAGGAAAGCCTTTTGCTCCTTGACTCACACAGCAGTTCACACACCTGCCACTCATACAGTCAAGTATCCGAGATTTTTCTTCCTTCTGCTGACTTTTAAGCTGCTCAGAGCATCTTTGTTTCCCAAATCTCCACAGAATAAGAAGTGCCTAATGAGTAGCGTTGAACTAGAAGTTGGATACTATATCTGTGCTCATGTTAAGCAAATGAACCCGTGAGCCCATACACCCCTGTTAGCCTTGCTGAGGTGTGAAGAATCAAAAGAAAACCAAGTTTTCAGTTTTAATATTAGTATACAGTAATCTGGAAGTTGTCTCTCTTTTTTTTTTAAAGGAATATGGCTTTAACTATAATAGAAAATAAATTTAAAACAAGCTGACATCAATATAATTTTGGTGTTCAGATGAACTGCAAACACTCAAGTCATGGTTGACTGAGTCAAGGAGGGTGTCAACAACCTGTCATCTAACGATTGATCTCTTTGTGATTGCTGAAAAGCCTATATTAAATCCCCCCCCCCGTGGGGGGGAGTCTATTAAAAGCCATGTAGGAAGGTAAAAGAATATTTTACATCATGTTTTAATTAACCAGAATTGTCTTGTTCCATCTTGGGACACTTGGAAGGAAGGTACAAGGAGGCAGTGTATGCCCCTTTTCAAAGCCGATTTTATCACAGTGCTTTAGGTTTTCTGTGTTGACCGTAAAGCCTTCTCTAGTGGACGTTCATCTACTGTCCCTGAAAAGTTTGCATTCTGTCACAAGAAGAGAATTCTTTAAAGTGCTGAGAAGCCTCATTTGTGGGAATAGGTATCAGTGTGCACATTTTGTGTGTTAATTCCTAGGCAGTGCAGAAAGCCTCAAGCTGTTATAGAGACATAGAAGGGGTATAAGGGGGAACATAGAGGTGTAGATTAAAATTCTCCCAGTGTCCACTTGCTATCCAATACATTGGACACAAGTGTATAAATAAAACCTCATATTATCAAATACATAGTTTTCTTAATTACCTAAAATGTTAAAATAAACTACTTTTTCTTTGGTGTGTTTTGCCTCTATAGTTAGAATTTACACTGGGGGTAACAAGCAGACCATGTGTTTCTATCTTAAGAGACTTGTGGAAATAAAGAAATATAATAGTAATCCAGTGTAGCAAATGGCCTCATTGTTGCAGAAAGGGCTCTGGCTTCCCAGGGTGCTACTCCAAAAGCTTTTATACAAATTAATTGAACAGAAGGTACCTCTTTACCATACTGCTGTCCGGATGTTAATCTGTCATCCTCTCTTATTTGTTGTTTTTGACAAGCATCTTATGGTTGGATTTACTCTCCGTCTGTACTGTGCGTATATCTTTAATTATGAGACATTTCCCTGCCACGATTAAGTAGCTGGGCTGTTTAAGAAAGAAACACCTCCAGAAGAGCTAAACTTTTAAAGTTACGATGTTCATCTGACAGAACAGATGAGCAGCGAGTTTCCAGAACAGAACAAGCCGTCTTGATCTTACCTAACACGGCTTTGTGTCAACCTTCCTGCTTTCAGGGAATGAGGCTCCGTGATGGAAGTTTGTATTTTGACATAAAACATTTGTGTCAGGCAATTAATTTCACCCTCGCTTCCCCGGTCGGATATTTCTGCATTCTTTTCTGGTATCTGTACTATAGTAATGCCATGTATTCCTAAGAGACTTGATCTAGTCTGAGAGTCCCGTGGAACTTGCTGATCAAAGGAGCTTAAGATTAAATACTTTCGTTATATGACAGCTTGTAAGTATAAAATGATTTTTACACCTTAGGTCTCATGACCATCTCCATTATTTCTGCCATTATCTTTAGTTATTTATCTTAGAGATATTGGCATTAACACATGGGGACATAAAAAACAAAAACAACAAATATAAACAATGTCCAAGTGTAGATTTTTATTTTGTTGTTGTTGTTGTTTTTAAGACAGGGTCTCTGTGTGCAGTCCTGGCTGTTCTAGAACTCACTGTGTAGACCAGGATGATCTCTAATTCATAGAGATTCTCCTGCCTCTACCTCTCTGGTGCAGAGATTAAAGGTGTCTGCCATCATGTCTGGCCATGTAGGTGTTCTTATAATAAACTTTTTAAAATTTGGTTCTGTTGAAAAATAATGTAAAATGTCCTATCTCCTTTAATGTAATCCATATATCTGTTTTGTAATTTATATATTTTGTTCTCAGGGTGAAAGAGCCTGTTAAGTAGAATACATAATGATTACAGGTCAAATGCTGGATGTTCCCCTGAGGAACTAGGCAGATGGCCCATGTTTGTGCCTTGGAGCTAGGCTCCCAGGCTTCAGACCCCTTCATTTCCTAGTTGAGTAATCTGTGTCAAATGATTGCTCTGTGCCACAGTTTTCTCATCTGTGACATGGTGGCATGAAGGATTTAATGAGTGAATACATAAAAAGTGTGCAAACTGTGCCTGCCATATAGAAAAATACTCAGTATCTCAGAACTGACGAACTACAAGTATTTTATCTAATTTATTAAGAACCCCGAACAGTTTTGTTTTCATCTGGTTTAATAAAGTTAATGGTAACAATAGTACTTTCTTCTTGTTGTAAAAAACAAAAATTTAGTAACTGGTTACTATCTTTGCTACAACATTAGTACAGGGTGAGTTCTCCTCATCTGAGATGAATTTGAATTTTATTTACATATATATGGTGAAGTCTACTGGAGACAGGGTCTGTATACAACAAGACTTTGTTTCCTATACAGTTTGTGGACACAGCCTGAATGTAACATTTTGCTTTTTTGTTGTTGTTTGTTTGTCTGTTTTTGTGCCTGTATGTTGACTGTACCCATCATATAAAGTCGCTGTGGGACTTTTGGCTTGTGAATGGTCAGTTATAGATTGTGTAGTCTTCAGAGTTTGGGCTGTACTTCTGTGACATAATACCGCTGGGAAACATTCTGTACAGTTGGTAATCCTGTTGGTGTCTGTGCAAGGAGCCCGAAGCCATGCTTTGTTTTAATGTGCATTTGGTTGAACAAGCAGCTAAGAAGGCTTAGGCATCTATCATTTGCACTGAGAATCCATATGCAGTGAACTGATGCTTTTCTTCAAAGTCTTCGTGGCTGAGCCCTGGTGGCCCAGAGCCCCCCTGGACACAGCCCCATGACGCAGGCACGCAATGCTTTGGAATCTATTGCTTCTGTCACCGTGCAGTATTCCTCCCCAAGGAGGCAAGTGTTAGTTGTGATGTTTTGAAGTCAGCAGATGTCATAGACTCTAGTGTTTCTCTCTCCCTTTGGTCTTTTTCATTAAAAGGTTTTATTTTTAGATTGAGAACACGAAGGAAGTTAACATTTTACAAAATACTGAAGTCGCAATAATTTGCTAGACTCATTTTTACAGATATTTTATTTTATTTTAACTTTTCTTGTACTCTATAAAGAAGCCATGGGGTATGATTCATTCCAAGAGTCTTAGTCTTCATCCCACACTTCCTAATACATCTATAATTGCTTGCCAAACAAATGAATTGGCAGGACAAAGGGTCCTGCTCTGGCCAGATTTGTTTGCAAAGATCTGCAGAGTCATTTCAGCAAGAGAGCAAGCTGGGTGCAGAAAACACAAGGGGGGGGGGGTGTCGTGGTGAACTATATTCGGAGCTAGATTGAATCCCGGGGTTGGCGGACTTTGCTATGAGTACATGTTCATGTGAGTAACAGATGCTGAAGGTCTTCTAAACCTCTTTTGCTTTCCAGCTCAGGGACTGCAGGGCGTTAGGAAATGAGAACCCTGGGCACTCGCATAGATTTACAGGATACATTGATGTCTGTGTAAGAATCCTTGAAGAGAGTTTCAGTCAACTGGCTGCTGTTTGCCACAGCCTGCACTGCCTGGGAACTGAGGAAGCCCTGAGGCTTTAAGGGCTGCTTGCAAACACAACTTCTCGGTTGTTTACAAGCTGTTTAAGGAACTTCTGATTTCTATCAGAGCATGTGCCACTTTTCTAATCAGAACAAAAGCACAAGTTGAACGTTCAGGAAGGCCCCGCATCTGTAACGTACAGGTGTGATGTCCTTGCTGACAGGGAGACACTTCACTGGCTGTGCCTCTGACTCATTTTTTTAAACTTCAGGACAAATTGGGGGAAAAGCAGCTAGGGCAATAATGACTAATGTAGCAACTACTCTCCCATGAGCTGAGGGTTTGATAGCATTCGCCCATTTCTCAGGACATTCCCTCTGTGAGATCACTATTTATATTGTGGTGCCTAGTTTTGTTTTGTTTTGTTTTTTTAATTTTTCATACTTTATTTACACTTCAAATGTTTCCCCCTTTCCAGATCTCCCCCTTGGAACCTCCCCATTTCCCCCCTCCCCCTGCCACTATGGGGGTATTCTCCCACCCACCCACCCACTCACTCTCATCTTTCCTCTTTGGCATTCTCCTACACTGGGGGATTTAACACCCTCGGGCCCAAGGGCCTCTCCTCCTCCTGATGGCTAACAAGACCCTCCTCTGCAGCATATGTGGCCAGCACCATGGGTCCCTCCATGTGTATTCAAAGCTTTACTGTAAACCACACCTCCTCCCCAATCAAGAAAGTTAACCTGTGAAACCTCTTTCCTCTTTTCTAAGTGTTCTTGACACTGAATGTTATTTAGCTCAGAGACCCACCTCTCTTTCTCTTTCTCCTGGCCTTTGCTTGTGATACACAATGCTAATTTTATACTGTGAACATTGCTATCTAAGTAAACATCTCTACTTTTAGCTCATGTGTTATGAGTGACAATGGGTTTTGCCTTTTGAGAATAAAGATTGTAGCTGCTAAGTTGGCTATTGATAGGGCATATAGTTTCCTGGGACTTTGAAGCTGAACAGTTAGTTTTGTTTTCCTAAGTTCTTTGGAAAGTGTGTGTGTGTGTGTGTGTGTGTGTGTGTGTGTGTGTGTGACTAATAGCTATATCACCACAATATGGACCAGTTTGGAAATTAGTAAGACCTATAAATAAAATACATCCTGTTAGCAAAATACTGCAAATTGGTTTGAAAATTATTGAGAAAAGGAAGTACCTTGTAGAGAAGCAAGAAGTCTGTTGCTCTAGGTGTTTGACGAGATGAACCATGCAAAGGATGCTGATGCTTAGAACTGGTCTGCATCCTTCTGTGCATCCATTACGAGCTGCTCAAAACTAGCTTTGGTGAAATTTCTGCTGCTTTTACTCTTCTCCTGGTTTGTGTCTACTGTCCGGGCATTCTGATGACACATGTAGCTCTTGCTCCGCTTCTGTCAGAGTGTCCATCTCAGTGTGGAAGGATCTGTGTTGTTCCTTCCTGCTTACCTGTTGTTACATTGTTGTAAGACTCTTGTGCTCTCCGTGGTTCTCAGGTCAGATTCCAAAGCTAGTTAGTTGTACTCCGTGTTCCCTTAGCGGAAAGGAGTTGTAAGGTATTTACTAGACTCAAGCATCCTTAAGAACCGTATTTAACTGTGAGAAGCATTAATGTGCTACTTGTGTGTATTAAGTAAAAAAAAAAAAAAAATCCAAAGTTTGTTCTAACAGCTTTCAATTCGTTATTAATTATCATGTAGTGTTCTTACATTAATAGTGTTACTACACTAAGGCTCAAGAATCAAATCAATGCCTCATGTTAACTTTCAGTTCGTACTCGATTGGAATCACGCTTAAACATTATTAAATCTTTTGAAATATAAATTTTTCCAACAATCACTTTACCTAACCAAATGTCTTGCTTTCTTAGGAACAGCTTTCTTTCCCCTGTCATTTGCTTCCTTAGTTTGTTACGTGTGTCTTTTATAGAACACACCTGAACTGCCTTGTATTGAAGGAGGAGGCTGTTTGACAGTTTAGCAGCTTCACACGGGATGGAATTTAACCTCAGTTTATGTGTCTCCCTACACAGTCCCTTCAGTCTGAATATGCTCATTACTAAGGCCTTGACACTCCAGTGAAGACAGTTCCATTCTTAGACATCTGGATGTGCAATGTGGAAGAAAACAGCTGCTTGCCCGGAGGATGTCTCTACCTTCTTACCTTAAATTAGAGAGTGTTAACACAGTACTGTTGAGAGACTTGAGACCAGAGCACTGGCTAATGACTACTATACATGCACTGGAATGATCTTTATGGAGCTGTCCATACTGGTAAAGACAGTTTTAATGTTAAATTTGGTATTTTAAAAGGTTATTTTTAATGTATTTCAGTAATGCATTTGTTACTGCATTTACATGTACAGTGTTACATTATATATGTATCATGAACTTTATAAAAGACTATTTTGATAATTTTATAAATATATAAAATTATGTAAAGGCTACACTATATTTTGATTTAGATTTTCCTGCTGTTTGCTACCAAAAAAATTTGTATTTTAAATTTGTTTAGCTTTAGTATGGTTTTGTCCACAGTGAGTATATAATTCTTCTGTATTAAATAAAAACGAGGGAGTGAATTTTTAGATGTGATTTTTAATGCTCCCCTATGAATTCAGTAGACCAGGCCATTCTCTGCTGAAGCCTGTCTGGACTAGAGTTCATCCAAATTTACCCCTACCAAGAGAGGGGTTGTTTGATGGGTTCATTTAGGAAATAAAATTTGCCCCTTTGGTTTTGTTCTTGAGCCTTTTAAGTAGGAGGCTTTAAAAATACTTGAGAATTTTTTAAGATCAGAATTAACGGGAGTTTCTCCTGAAAGCATGATTTTTCCTCTCTGTGAAACGACAGAACATTCCAATGCTTTTTATTTCTTTCCTTTTCTCACGCGTGCTTTAAAAAAAGAAAATGCCTTAAATCATTTATTTTGCTTATACCTTCTTGTAAATATGCAAAGGAAGGATACGAACTTTAAGACCCATGTCTACGGTTCGAAAGAACACACTCCGTAAATGTACAATAATGGTGTTAAAGACCAAAAAACACTTCAAAGGGGTTGGTAGCTCAGAACATTCTGTTCTTGGTACGAGGTGGTCATTGCCCTGTGAGTATGCATGCATGGTCTGATGTCGGTTTTAAAGCAATGAAGGAATAAACAGAAGAAATCGCTGCTATGTAGATCTGTGCACGAAAGGGAGCATTTGAATGAAAGCACCCTCTCCACCCCGTACAGACCGGATGTACACAGCGGTCTGTCTGGAACCGGATATGAAACTGAAAGGACCCCGCCCTCCTCCCAGGGTACCGCCCAGCCCTTTCATGTGTGATTCTGTATTTAAGTTTCCAGAAGCCCATTGGCTTCTTGTCTATTTGAGATAGAGATTCTTAGATATTGGTTCTCTTCCAGGCTGCTTGAGAATGGGCAAGGGCTAGTTAAATGATTCATACAAAGTGCTTTATTCCAACTGTTGAGTTATTTATACCGTATTTATCAGGACGGGGTACCTTCAAACTATTGTATATGCTTCAGGAAGACACCTTGCTTATGTTTTTACCCTTCTCAGATGGCATTGGAATGGAGTTTGACTCAGGTTTGTTAACATAAGTTCCCAGAGCTGCAGTACCAAATAATTGCACTCACCTGATGGAAAATTGAATTATATGTTTTAAGACTCAAAAACATAAAGAGGAATTAAATTGTTTATCTTTTCCAAAGTTGAAAAAGTAAAATATTTTATTATGAGTCATTATTTTAAAAACTTGGTTCATTGTATAGGAAGAGATTACTGTTTCTTTCGGATTGTCGTTGTAAAGTAATTGAGGTGACATTGGAGATGTGGGGAAGAGAATCATTATTGTTTTTAGTTGTTCGATGAACACTAATGAGTGCAGCTACTAAAATGATTGTAAAGTTGACTACTGTAAAATTTCCATAATTATGTGTGTGCATATATATGTCATATGTATCTACATGTGTATGTCTTAAGCTTATTCATACACATGTGCATACATAGGGCACACAAAGAAGGGGATGTATATATTATAGACATTATATAGCACAGAGATTCTCCACTTATAATAAAAATGGTTTGCCATGTATTTTGTTATGAATAGTTTATCTTCCAGAAGATATTTTGTTCTATTTTGAAGTGTAGAAGAATACACTGCTAATAAATAAAAGTTTTATGCAATTTACTCCTAGGCATTCATTTTGAGTTGTCAGTGTACTAAAGTCTCTTTGCAATTTTATTTTTCACTCCATTTGGTTGGCTCTCTTTGGCTTCCTCAGAATTCTTGATATTCAGTTCATCTTGTATTGATCTCCCCATTATTCACAAGGCCATACACTCAGAGCAACTTTGTACTTTGAATTTCACAAACATTGGAGAACATTAGGTTCCTCTTCTCTCTTTTTATAGCTCTGATTTTCCTTTCTGTTATTAAAATACTGTTACAGACCCAAAGCTATGGATTCTGCTATGCCGTATGCAACTACGGATGATGCTGGACACTAATCAGTTATTTTTGAAGAAGAATGACTTTTTCTTACAGGAAAAAAAATTACAGAACTAAATCAGATGAGCTGTTATGATAACCCTGTCCTGCTCCTGTCCAGAAAGCACAGGGAACCCTTTCCTGTGGATTGGAGGGGGTTTATATCTGGAGATTGATTCCCTCTTCTGAGTACAGGAGATCGAACCCAGATCTCACTCTGGGCCAACTCTTTCCCCTGAGCTACAACTCCAGCTTATTTCTAGAGTTGAGAGTGTACAGGTAGCTTGTTCTCACTCAGGGAACGAAAGCAGATGAGCTCAAAGGTTATCAGGGGCTCTTTATTTTTTTAAATAAATCCCAGGACCAGTTTCAAAGAACATTTTGTACAGATTGAATTTTTGTGGAAAAGGAAGTTAAAATGGATGGGGTTAGCTGACCTCAAGGAACTCTTCATCAGCTGGTCATTGCATTTGTGTGGCATCGTTATCCTCAGATGCAAAACGATTTATCAGTCTTAAAATGAATCTGGAAAGACTGATCAGTTATTTATGTTTTTCACCCATGGCACACCTACATCAGAAATATGAATTGACCAACATCAGATCCATGATACATTTTTAAAACTGTTCGGATGTGCGTGCTTTCTTTGGTCACATGTTCAGCCATCTAGATGTGAAATGTTTCTTTGAGTCGGTTGGTGTGCCAGTCCAACAGTACTCTCTGGTCTTTTATGCCTGGAAGGACAGCCAGTTCTGGCAGAGTTCAAGGCAAGGGCCTTGTTGTTCTCTACCCAATTCACAGTAAAGCAAGAATTCGGTCACTGTGTGTCTTTTCAGAAGATTAAATAGTGATTATAATTATAGAGTACATGATTTCATAGGATTTAACTACTTTATTTACAAAGGGATTGAATATAGGGGTGGGAACCACAACACACAAAGGAAAATGGGAAATAATGTGTTATTTTGAACCAAATTGAAATGTTAATATATTCCCACCTGGTTCCTCCTCTATGGATTGAATTATGATA
The DNA here is from genome assembly GCA_019843965.1 of Rhynchomys soricoides. Lineage (NCBI taxonomy): Eukaryota > Metazoa > Chordata > Mammalia > Rodentia > Muridae > Rhynchomys > Rhynchomys soricoides. The sequence continues at coordinate 4,373,450 of JADRCH010000243.1, forward strand.
ATCAGGTTAAGAAGGAAAAAATAGCTTTTCTAGAGAGAAGTTTTTAAAACTTCTTTCAGCAAGCCGAAAGCAGAATGACATTTAATGCAAAATATATCTCTTTTGGGAGCAATTGGTCTCAATGGACATTTTCATATGCGTGCCTGGTTTTGACACACATATCACTAATATCAAAGTAAGGGATGTCATTACTTCCTATTTCTCTTTGAGTTTTAAGTAAGTTGACCAAAACATGTTTGAGCAGTTACACTACAAGGGAAGATGGGGATTGAGGCCTATTAGTAACTGTAAAAATGGCTACAAACACCAAAACAAGTTAAAACCCAAGAATGACTGCAGCCTCAGGTATTTATGCTAAACCTTCAGATCTGGGGACCGTGGAGATTATCTCTCAAGTATCCCTTCTTTATATTATGACTCCTCTAAAAGGATCTGGGTTGGGACTTCAGAAAATAGTGGGTGAACTACAGGGGAGAAAATTGGGGCTGGACACCAGTTTCTGAAGCAGCTGATACAAGTACTTAATGGTGAGATATGACAAGTTGTCTTTCACGCCTTTCTAGTCCAAACAAGTTAAAAACACACCTTTAGTCCCCTCCAGGCCTCTTCCTGAGACTTAGAGTGTTCAAAAATATAAGATATATTTTTTCGTTATGTTGTCAATTTTAACATCCAGATCCCACAAATAATTATTGAATGTAAAACTGAAAAAAAAAAACCAAATCAAAACAGGAGACCATGATAGTATTATGACTATCTATATCTGTCTGTCTGTCTATCATCTATTTTCTATCTATCAGCTACTTTGCCTCTACAAGATATACTGTAATTTTAATATAACTGTAACATTTTCTTTAAGGATTTGGAAGTTAGTTAGATAAAACCTGCAAGCTCCAGAGGCTCCAGAGAGCCAAGATTTAAGGTTCGCTGCTGTCCTTGTGGGGTGAGGGTGGGACTGGGCACCCTATTCTAAAATCTGCCTTGCCTATCCTCCAGGCAGAGAGCCTTGAATATCATTTCATGAGTTGTAGGAGGATAGGCATAGCCCAGGAGGAATGTTCCTGGTTTTCTCTCAGTTCTAGAAGACTCAGTCCCATTGGATTTTGCCTATTGAATTTTGAGGCAGCTGTAGTGTGGCTGGCTGGGTTAGAAGGCCTACCTAGCTTCCCCCACCCCCCACTCGAGGAAAGGTGTAATTAATTCCCTTACCCTTTCCTCCTTTATACCAATATTAGACAACTAGGCTTGGCTTTTCACGCTACTTTTGGTCTAGCTGGGAGTTCATGTCACCTTTAGACCATGTACCTTCCAT
>JADRCH010000243.1:4376449-4418788 GCA_019843965.1 Rhynchomys soricoides
ACACAGTCCACTATTTCCTGAAAACATTGGGTCATCTGCTTCCAAAATGGAAACAAATAGCAGAGACAGCCACCTACCTACACGGTCCACTATTTCCTGAAAACATTGGGTCATCTGCTGCCAAAACGGAAAAAAATAGCAGAGACAGCCACCTACCTACACGGTCCACTATTTCCTGAAAACATTGGGTCATCTGCCTTTGGCCATTTGGCCCAGGTTCATCTGACAGACCTTTGTTACAAAGAGTTTTGAAGGACTGATTACCCTATCTTGGCAGAGATTATCAGTTAACTATTCTGCATACTGTGTCCTTTTTCTGGACAGTATTTTTGACTGTAGGTGAGTAGGCAATTTCTGCCCAGTGGCTACCTTGCCACAATAAACAACCTCACCTAGAGGTGAAGATGCTCAGTAACTTCTTTGAATCAAAAAGGGTGTGCTGTCCGAAGGAAATATGTCTCAGCATCAAATGCTTAAATACATTAAATGTCACATTCTGTGGATTTTTGACGTTTTTGAAAACTGTCTATGCAAAGTAATCTGGACTGTTGTCCTTTAACTACTCCCAGCTATTTCTAATTGAAATTCCTTGAAGTCACCCTTACAATGAACTCAGACCCTTGAGTTTGCTCTCTGGCATCTCGTATGTTTAGTCATCTAAAAACTCTTTGTAAAGGCAGTTAGAGAAGGACTGGGTCTAAGCTTTGTATTAGATTTTTGTATCAATAGAAGAAATTCACACCGATGAAAATCTTAATTCTGTATCAAAATAAATTCTGAACCAGTGTAAGAAATTATAACTTCAATTTTGTAACAATTATAAAGATTTCTACCAGATAAGATTATGGCTATACAATCAATTTTAGCTATTTTCTCCCTGTTCAAATTATGACCATTTCTAATTCCCTAGAAAGACATCCTAGAATAACTACCTCCAGACGGCCAAACCCATGGAATTGGGATGGCATCTCTTTATAACTTCTTCCTGCGAATATGGGTGTTGGGATATCTTTAAAGGGGGGGGGGAATAGGAAGGGCACTCCAACAATTGTGATTCAATCTCTGATGTCTAAATTCTGACTGGACCCATCTGAAAGGCTGAATGAGGCAAGATGACCTGGAATCCGTGACATCGGGAGTTCAAGTAGGTCAGTTCAGCATGTCTGAGTATGAATCTCACCAAAGCTATACACTCTTCAATATATAAATATCAAAACAAAATTTAAGTACCATCAAGATATCTGCATGGATTGTGTTAGTCTTCGTGGTGTGCATAGACTAGCTCTGCCTTTTCCTTCCACTGCCCAATCATAGGCTCTAGCCTTATCTGACTAATTAAGATTTCACCTGACATCACCTGAGTACATGATCTACTCCTCATTGGCGAGCACCCCTCTTGAGGGAGCAGAAAATATAAATAGCAAGCCACAACACCTACTACATATCTATCTCATTGCAGGCCAAAGTAATAGAGAAAACTCATCCAAATCTTTGTTAAAGAACTATCATTGCAGATGTGGCTCAGTAGAAGAGCACTTAACCAGTGTGTGCAAATACAGAGAGAAAGTGTGTGTGTGTGTGCTCACCACATCTATTTCATTTACCTGTTGTAAATAACCCAAAGAAATAAAAATATATATTAAGGTGCTTTTAAAATATTACAGTTTTAAAATATGAAAGGCAACACTAATGGTTGTAAAAAAGAGGCAGCATAGCACATTTTTAAAAAAATGCTTAAAATAAAAGTTTAAAAAACTGTACTACTTTGTTATAGAACTATAGCACTGTCTGGCTCACAGTGACTATGTTGTTAAAAGTACTCACAGGCTTCACGGCAGGCTGGCCATCCAACAAGAATAGCCTAGAGCTGCAGAAATGTCTCACTCATAGGCAGGCTTGTTATACTAGGACTGCTGTGCTTGAAGCTCTGACTCACAAGCCCAGTCCAGAGTAGATCACCATGAGAACAGGTTAAGTGGAAGGCTATGGTCATTTGTAAATTTTTCTGCATAGGTATCCTGTCCTAGTTAGGGTTTTACTGTTGTGGATAGACACCATGACCAAGGCAACTCTTATAAAGAACATTAATTGGACCGGGCAATGGTGGCGCACGCCTTTAATCCCAGCACTCGGGAGGCAGAGGCAGGCGGATTTCTGAGTTTGAGGCCAGTCTGGTCTACAGAGTGAGTTCCAGGACAGCCAGGGCTACACAGAGAAACCCTGTCTCAAAAACCAAAAAAAACCAAAAACCATTAATTGGGGCTGGCTTACAGGTTCAGAGATTCAGTCCATTATCATCAAGGCGGGAGCATGGCAGTGTCCAGTCAGGCATGATGGGGGAGGGGCTGACTGAGAAGACTGGCTTCCAGGCAGCTAGGATGAGGGTCTTGAAGTCCACTCCCACAATAACATATTCCTACAACAAGGCCACACCTCCTAAAAGTGCCACAACCTGGGTAAAGCATATTCAAACTGTCGCATATCCCAATTGCTCACTGTATTAAGACTTTATTAATGTCCATTTTAGAACAGACATCAACATGATCAGTACTGCCACTGGAAGACATGTTGATTTGGTATCTGTGATCCACACTGCTTCCAGCAACCATGTTGAGGCCCATGATCTGAGTTGCTGTAGGAAATGTGTTCAAGTTCATTGCAATGCACCGATGACTGCAGACCGAGAATAAGAGACACTGAAGGCTTCAGTGGCAACCTTTTCCTGCACCCCACCCCACCCCAAAGAAACAGTGCAGACAGGAATCTATTGAACTGAAGTGTGCCTCTTCATAACTGCTGGCTTCTGGGGTGGAGTGTGTGGGGGAAAGACTCAGTTTTCTTTAAGGGGCTAGCCATTGTCAGCTTGACAGTGCTCCAATGAGTATACGGTAATACAAAATGGACTTGATTTTTAGGGGAGGGGAGGAAATGGTGTAAGGCGGGAGGGTGTGGACCCGGGAGAAAATCGAAGTGAGTGTGGTAGGGTGCATTGTAGGACATTCCCAAATAATTAATAAACCTACTATGTTGGGGAGAAACTTTTTAAAATGTTTAAAATTCATTTTTAAATTTTATATTTTAATTTTATTTTATGCATATGAGCATTTTGCCTACATGTATGTCTGTGTAACACATGTGTGCCTAGTGTCTACAGAGGCCAGAAAAGGGCATTAGATCCCCTGTAACTGGAATAAATAGAAGGTTTTGAGCCACCACGTGGGTGCTGGGAATCAAACCCGGATCCTCTGTAAGAGCTAGAAGTGCACTTAACTGCTTAGCTATCTCTACAGGCCCTATTTAATTTTTTAACCAAGCCTTTAAAAATAGTGTTTTTATATTTTAAGCTATTTCCTTGCATAGAGTTACCTATGTATCCCTTTAGTTTTTCAACACTGTGGTCAAATCTCTGACAGCAACATAGGAAAGGCTCATGATTTGAAGAGTCATCATGGTAGGGACGCACAGTGGCAGGGGTAGTTTGAAGATATGGCAGCAGGAGCAGAAGGCTGGCTTGCTCACATCTTGGTGACCAGGGAGCAGAGATGGGACAGGAAGAGGTGCTGGGCTACAGACCTCATGGCCCATCCTTCACTGATGGGTTTCCTCTAGCTAGGTTTAAGTCCTCAAACCTCTTGACCTTCTCAGAACAGGGCTGTCAGTGGAGGAGCCAGTATTCTAACACATGAGCCTGTGAAGACCATCTACATCCCAATCCTTTTGTTCCATAGTGAAACATTTTAATAATGTAATAAAATAAAGCAAAACGAACATGTTAGAATCAGGGGGGAAAAAACCCAAAAAAACAGAAGGAAAAGAGCCCAAGACAAGGCACAAGAATCAGTGTTTACTCATTCACACCTTCAGAGGTCCCATAACAACATTAAACTGGGAGGCATAATATATAAACTCAGAGGACCTGGTGCAGACCCATGCAGGCCCCATGCATGCTGCCTCAGTCTCTGTGACTTCTTAGGGGTTATGATCACACTGATTTAGAAAGCCTTGTTCTGGTGTCCTCTATCCCCCCAGGCTTTTAGACTCTTTCTCCTCTTCAGTAGGGTTTCCTGATCCCTGAGGGGAGGGATTTGACAGAGACATCCCACCCAGGCCCGAATATTCCAAGGTCTCTCTGTGCATAAAGTCTGTCTGTGGGTCTCCATATTTGTTCTCATCTGCTGCAGGAGCAAGGCACAGATCTGTGGGGATGGCAGAAGATCATTAGGAGTTATTTTAGCACTACCGTTTGTTTTGGTTTTGTTTAAGAAAAGTAGTATTTGGATTTACCCTAGGTAAACCATCTATCCATCTGTTTACAGTACTTCCCACAGAGGCCAGAGGTATCAGATCCCTGGGGTTGGCGTTACAGCTGGCTGTGAGACACTTGATGTGGGTTCTGGGATTCAAACCCGGATCCTCTGGAAGAGCAGTACATGCTTTTAATCACTGAGCCAACTCTCCAGCTCTCATCTCCCCTCACCCAACTATCAGTTAGGCAACAGAAGCCTCACTGAGCCCAACAACTGGTAGGTGCTGGCTTTTGCTTAGGCATGGCTTAAACCTGAAGGTCCACTGTCTTAGTCAAGGTTTGTATTCCTGAAAAAAAAAACCAACAAAACAAAACAAACAACAACAAAACAAAACAAAACAAAAAACCCATCATTACCAAGAAGCAAGTCGGGGAGGCGAGGGTTTATTGAGCTTACACTTCCATGCTGCTGTTCATCACCAAAGGAAGTCAGGACAGAAACTCATACAGGGCAGGAACTTGGAGGCAGGAGCTGAAACAGAGGCCATGGAGGGATGTTACTTACTGACTTGCTTCCTCTGGCTTGCTCAGCATGCTTTCTTATAGACCCCAGGACCACCAGCCCAGGGATGGCACCACCCACAATGGTACCTCCCACCCTTGATCACTAATTGAAAAATGCCTTACAGCTGGACCTTAAGGAGGCATTTCCTCAAGGGAGGCTCCTTTCTTTGTCATAACTCCAGCTTATGTCAAGTACATCCACACTCATGGCAACACTCTGTCTGCTCCTCAATGGGAAATGAAGCTGGCTGCCAACATAGGTCATATTTGTCACTCAAGGTTTGATCACTCAGATCACTGTCTGCCCAAGTGGCTCACATTCACTCCTGGGCTTATGAACTGACCCCGGAGTGTGATCCTAAGGCTGGTGGGGTCAGAACTGGACTTACAGGACAGAGATCCTTGTTAGAAATCAAATGAAAAATACTTTCAGGTCAACTGAGATTTTAGTTTAAAACAAACAAACATCTGTGTACGGAGCATTTTGTTGGGAAGAGGAAACAAGTGTCTGCACAGCATAGAGCAGGACAGATGCTACTGGACAGCTGTGGACTACAGCACATGCGAAGAAGTAATAAAAACACATGTAGCAAGGATTCAGGCGTTTTGTGCCCTGTGCTTGAGCTTTTAAATCTTTAGAGCAATGCCTGCTTAGAGTGGGGGTGGGGGTGGAGGTGCGGTGGCGGTGGAGGGTCTGTGTGCTGTCCAACACTTGGACTTCCCACCTGAGGGGGGTCTGGAAAGGATGAAGTGAGACTTGGGGTTTCTTTACAGGCTGTGAGCACAGAAGGCTTTTTGATTTGGTTGATCTGTGTTGTTTAAGAGCCATCCAGAGGAGTCCAGTGAGAAGCAGAAAGGAGGTAATGACCATGAACTCCATGATACAGTACATTTGATGCTGCTTTCTCTTAAGTGTTATATGGTAGAGAACACACACACACACACACACACACACACACACACAGACACATACACATGCTACACATACCACAGACACATACCACACACATAATACACACATACCACATATACACACCACACACATACCATATACATACATATGTACACACAACCACATACACACACCATACACACACCACACACAGAGACACACAATACATATACACCAAAAACACACAGCACACACATAGATACCACACACACTATACACATATATCACACATACCACACACACAAACCATAGATACCACATACACACATACCACACACAGATATAATCCATTCCACACCATACAGATACCACACACACACACTCACACACACACACACTCACACATACACACACCACATATACATCACACCATACACACACAGCATTCACACAGACACCACACATAACATATATCACACAGACATACCATACACACATACACACACACACAGCACACAGACTACACATAGCATACAGGCACACACACACACAGACCCACACAGTACACATACAGACACCACACACACATGCACCACACACAGACACCAGACCACACACATACATCTCACAACACATACCACACATACACATACACCATCACATAGACACCAGAAGTACTATACGACACACACACATATACATGCACACACACCATACATACAGATACACTATACCATACAAACACACACACACACACACACACACACATGCACACACACTGCACAGCTCTTTCAAACTAATTTGATCTCTTCAATAGCCTGAAACATTTTCTAGTGCTTGAAAATCTCTATCAGATTGACAAAATTTCAAACAGATTAAAATAAAAAACTTATATTAAGCCCTTTACTGGAAAAAGTCCACTTTTGGACAAAAACCAAGCCAAAGCAATTTTGAATCAAGTTGGTTTTCCTGGAAAAGCTGAAGATGTAGTTCAGAAAAGAAATACCTTGGCTTCCCTTCAAATCCACACTCAAAACTAACAAGCTCAGTTGAAATATCCTTTGCTTCAGTGGTTCTCAAATAGCTATGTCGAAAAGAATCATCTATTTCTTGTTTTATTACAGAGCTGGTAAAAATGCAGATCCCCAGCCAGGGCATTGGGATCAGATCTAGGTGGGTCTGGTATGGAAAATGTAAAAGTCACAACTCAATGAATTAATTCAGAAGAGGCAAATACAGAAATTCCTAAATTAATAAGACTGAAACATGGGGTTACATTAAGAATGATCTCCTGAATCTAGTCTATTTCCAAAGAGTTACCTGGCTGTGAGGCAATTCCACCATTGTCCCTGTGACTTTGGTAAACTAGGCATTGTGTTTAGGTTTCCATTGTCTTTTTAATAAGATGCCAGACATTCTGAGTCTGTTGAGGTGCTGCAGCAACACACCATGGAGTGGGGTGCCAAGGAGAATGCATAGGTGACAGACATTTATTCTGTTCAGTCTGGAGGTTGAGAGGTCAGCAGAGTCAGTGTCTGGTGAGGGGCTACTTCCAGGTTCTTACGATTCGAGCTCTTTTTGTGTGAGGTCTCTTGCTGTATGGCCACTGATGCAATTGTGGGTGCGTGTTTTCACTATTTTATCATGTCCCCAGACACTCTGTTTCCAGACATTATCTTCTTCTAGGGTAGGATTTCAACAGATGAGCTTCCAAGGGGTGCAACTATTTGAGAACAATATCAATGGCTCTTAAACTTTTTGTGAAATTGTAAATTCTGTGGAGAGACTAATAAAAATTGTAAGCTTCTTTCCAGAAAAATGCACAAGAATGGATTTTTGTATATAAATTTAGAGGCAGTCATTTTTTTTTTTTTAAAAAAGCTTACATTAGCTTTTGTCTTAGTCAATGTCCTATTGCTGTGAAGAGACACCATGACCAAAGCAACTCTTATAAAAGAAAGCATTAAATTGGAGTTTGTTTACTGTTTCAGAGGTTTAGTTTGTTATTATCATGGCAGGAAGCATGGCAGCACACAGGCAGACATGGTGCTGGAGAGGTAGCTGAGAGTTCTACAGCAGGCAGGAGAGAGAGAGAGAGAGAGAGAGAGAGAGAGAGAGAGAGAGAGAGAGAGAGACTGGGCCTCATCTGAGCATTTGAACCTGAAAACCCATTCCCAGTGACACAGGTCCTCCAACAAGGCCACACATCCGAGCACTTTCAAATCTGTCATTCCCTACAAGCTTATGGGGGCTGTTTTCACAAAGACCACCATATTCTCAACCCAGCCCCCAGTAGGCTAGTAGCCATGTAAGAATGCAAAAATGTGTTCAGTCCAACTTCTAAGGATATCTACCCGACTGTAGATTCTGGGACTGGGGCATTAACTACAGGATGAGTTTTGGGGACTCATTGAACCTACTGTGATGCAGACTTCAGACAAAACTCCATTTTGGGATTTATTTCCAGATGTAGTCAAGTTGACAACCAAGAACAGCCATCACAAGTCCACACTTTGTCCACTTGACATGCAATCATATCTCCTTATGTTACGATTAATTTTCAAATGGGAACAATAACCAGGTCGTAATAACACCTAAACATAATTATAACCATCCAATGTACAATAGCAAATGCTTTGTATATTTATAACAGGGAGCAATGTCCTTTGAGGGACATTTTTTTAGAATTTCAAATATCATTATATTTAGCTTCTGAATATGTAAGCCAGACTCAATTAAATGCTTTCCTTTATAAGAGTTGCCATGGCCATGGTGTGGCTCCACAGCAATGGAACACTGACTAAGACAGCTTCCCTTGTAACTTGAGTATATGGTTCATGAACTCCCCATGCCAGGCAGATTTTCTGCTGTTGAATAACTGTGTCACTTTCGTCTTGCATCATCTGCCCACATCAGGAGTCCCCGTGCTCCCCAGTATGTTCAGTACACTGACAGTTAATGCCGGCCCCTTAGCTTAAGTGTTAGCACAAATCTAATCATCTTAAGCTCTGTTCCTCTACTAGGCCCATGCAAGTCTGATCCAGATCATGTATTTATTTTCCAACTAACAAACTAGTTTGTAAAAGTGAAACAACTTGTTCAAAGCTACTTGGATAATAACAAACAAACTCTGTTCTTAGCTCTGACCTCTTTACCTCTATGGTACATTGCTTAATCTTGGCCCTGCTGACATTTTGGGATGGATAATTCTTTATTGTGGGAGAGCTATTTCATAGATTGTAAGATGTTTATCACACCTTTGCTTCTATATTTACAGCATGTCAAGAGCACCCTGTCTTAGTTAAGGTTTCCATTGCTGTGAAGAGACACCATGACCAATCCAACTCTTATAAAGGACATTTACTTGGGGCTGGTTTACCATTTCAGAGGTTTAGTCCGTTATCATCATGGCAGGAAGCATGGCAGCATGCAGGCATACATGGTGCTGGAGGAGCCGAGAGATCCACATCTTGATCTGAAGGCAGCCTAGAGGAGATTCTAGCTCACACTGTCCAGACATGAGCATGTGTATGAGACCTCGAAGCCCCACCTCCACAGTGACCCACTTCCTCTAACAAGGCTACAACCTTCAACTGGTTTTACACTGATTTGTGTATGCTTGTTGGGGATGGTGGCAGTCGAAAAGGCTACCTTGTAGTTCACTCCTGTACCCTCTAAGTTGACAAGGCAGGAAAAAAGATGGAGTCATCAGGACAAGGTTTCCTGTGTCCCATATGAAAGAGTTCAGGGTGGAACAGGCCAGCTCATAATGCTATAATTTCCTAACTTCTGAAAGCTTCAGGCCTTCTTGTGGAGGCAAGAATTTACATGTAATTGAATGACTGCTAAGTCCAGTCAAAACAGGCCAAGGAAACAACTAAAGAGCTTGTTTCATTGATAAACAAAACAAAACAGAACAAACCCCCTACAGTCTAAACAGGCTGCAGGCCAACATGATTTTGGTGGTATACCGTCTGAGAGCAAGAACTGAGGAAAGACAACGTGCTTTTAGCCAGTCTTAGTGTTGGACTTAGTGAAGTAGTTAGGTAGCTTGGCTAAAGCAGAGAGGGGAATGAGCAGTTTGTTATAGCCACCAGGAACCTGTTCATTTCCCAAAGTACTCCAGGCCTTTGGTGCCTTATGTTGTGGAGGACCACGGACTTCAGTACTGGGAAATCATTCTGGTCCTTCAGAAAGTTGTTATCTGGTTCTCTAACAGGGAATGTTTCCAGCCAAAATTCTGTTTAAAAATTATCTTGCAGCATATGCCACAGAATGTGGTTACACGAGGCTTAAAATATTTCAGAAAAATAACAACACTCTGTTCAATGACCCTAATATTAGTTTATCTCTTGAAAAGATAGTTGAGATTGAAGTTGTGGGTCTACAGACATCCCCTAGGGCCCTAAGCAGTGAGCACGAATTTAAGAATTTTCAGTCAGGCACTCTGATCAAAAGGAGCCCCTTGCCCTCAGCTAGCTTACCCTGTAGAAAGGAAATTCCAATGCCCAGGATGCAATACCCACTATGGTTGCTTTGGGATACACAGGCTAGACAACTTGGTGATAGAAATAAAGACAGCTCCTGATAGGCAGTGAAATCTTAGCTTGGATCTGGAAGATGAAGAAGACTTAACTTGAAAAGAAGTGGGGGGCAGATTGTGAACCATCAGAGAGGCCATTAAGGGCCTAGAGTGTTCTCAACAAAAAATGCCTGGTGGGAGAGAAAAGGGATGTTGCCCATTCAGAAAGGACAAGTCATACAGTGAGTCTGGATGGAGTCAAAGGAAAGAATACATTCACCTAAGCCACATTAAGGAAATTGGACTTTACCAAAGGAAGCAGGCTAGTGTGGTGGCCAAAAATGGGCCACAACAACATATTTTTGAATCCCAGTTCTGTTTTTCTAGCTATGTGATCTTAACTTCTATGTGGGAAAACCACTTAACTTCTTTGTGGCTATTTTATTTAAATGATTAAGGGTCAATGTTACCCAGAGCTCATTACCTTTTTAGTGTTCTGTACCAAGATCCCAGAAATCCCTGCCAGTGGCCATGAGCATGCTGCTTGCTATGGTTCTCATGGATCCTCTGATTTACCCTTTTTACAGTTACTGTGTCTTCCAGGACCCTCAGTCTGAGACTATGCTACAGGGTAGCTTTGTAACAGGAAGAAGAGATGGCATTTAGATGGGTAAGCTGTTGGGTATGATACTAAACACGTGACCTCTCTAGCATATGGTGGCAGACCAGAGGGTGAGGGAGGCATGATTGTGAACCTGCACCAATGGCAAGCTTTATACACTGTTAGTTTCTAGTAGTATGAAAGATATTTACCAATTTGAGTCTGTATTTGCAGTTCTTATGAAAATACATCTTTCAAGTTAGGAGAATATAGTGTATTTGATTTAGTAGACTGAATTATGACTTAATATAGTTAGTCATATAGCCTGGCTACTCTCAGATCAGGCATGAGGGCTGAGTGCAATAAGAGATGAAAAACATTCCAAACAGTGTGTGGAACATTTGATGGGCCCTGAAAAACATTAGCAGCAACGATACTTGTGTCTCTCCTGAGGGCAGCAGGGACACAGTGAAGGCTCTAAGAGCAGGATCCTGCCATTTGCTTATAACATATTTTTCCCCTGCAGGATCTATCTACTTGTGCCCAGAACTATTTCTAGAATTATACTAAGCAAAGCACATTTTCTAGATATGTACATTAGAACCAAGGATAAGGAGACATAAAATATTGAACATGTTAAGAGGTGTCATTGGAGATTCAGAAAGGTCATTTTGGATGGAGAGAGTCTAGGTCATGTAGAAGGCGGTTGTATTAGCTGTATTATGCTGTAGCTAAATATTAGACAAGAAACAACTTAAGGGAGCACAGATTTATGTTTGGCTCATGATTTATGGGAATACAACCCATCATGGTGGGTTTTGTGGTGGCTGGAGCATGCGACAACTGCTTGATTACATCTTAGGGACTAGAAAACAGAACAGACCAGAATGAAGATAGGCTATAAACTCCAGGGCCTGTGCTCCGACCACCCACTTCCTCTAGAGAGGGCTTACCCAGCAAAGATTCCCAAACTTCCTTATATTGGCCAGTCTAGTCTTAACACAGACTAACATGGGAACCAGAAATCTCAGTTGAGGAATTGTCTCCATCAGATAGGCCTGTGGTCATTTTCTTGACTGTTGGTTGATGTGGAAAGGCCTGGTCCACTGTGGGCAGCATCACCCTGGGCAGGTAGGTTTGGGCTGTACAAGAAAGGGAGCTGAGAAGCCAGGGGAAGGCAGCCAGTAACTAACATTCCTCCATGTTTCTGCTCCAAGTTCTTGTCTTCTGTGATGGACACTAAACCACAAGATGAGTAAGCTCTTCACTCAACATGGATATCATCTTGGTACCATGTGATCAAGCACATGAGTCCATGGCCAGGGCACGGGGTGGGAAGTTCACACTCAAGCCATACTATTCTAGTGGGGATGATTTTGTATATGGGCAATTGTCTGGATGGTTGTGAAGGAAATGCCTACATTTCCCAGACTCTGAATCCTTTGGCTCAAGAAATATGGAGGTTTTTTGGGAGAGACCTGGGCACAGGAGTTCACTTCACAAAATAAAAGCAGAGAGATTGTGTTTACGTTATATGAGCTCTTGACTGCAGGGCCTGCAGGTTTGGGGCCAAGGTATTAGCAGAAGTTAAAGAGGTCAACCCTCAGAATTCAGCTTAGTTGTCTTCAGCATTTCTATACAAAGGATTTCCTGACCTCAGACACAATGAGATTCCTTTCTTTTCTGTGGCTGGTCCCATGCCAAGTTACTTATGGATTTATTATAACTTTTAGTCTATTGTCTTATGATAATTTTTCCTTGTCTGTATGCCTGCCACTGTAGACTGATCTCACTGAAGGCCAGAGATGGATCTTAATTGCCTTTATGCTTTCACCACCCAGAACATAACAGGGGACCAATACTTTTTCGTGTGAGTGTGTGTACTTGTGTATTGGGCAAATGAATAGAAGAACAAACAGGTAGGGATGCACTTCCCTTCCACCATGCGTCCTCTTACAATACATGACAAGAAGCCTTTAGCGGGCTGGGGAGATGCTCAATAGGTGAAGCACATGTCATACAAGCGTGAGAACTGGGGTAGGATCCCCAGCATCCCTGCAAAAGGTCTGCACAGCAGGGCGGGCCAGTGATCTTAATGCTGGAGAGGCAGGAAGAGAGGATCCCTGTGGCTTGCTAGCCACCCAGTCTAGCCAAATGGGTCGGCACCACATTCAGGGAGAGACTCTGTCTCATAGGGTTGTGTAGACAGCAACTGAGGAAGACACCTGAGGGTGACCCGTGGCCTCCACAGGCATGAACACACACACATACACACACACACACACACACAGTGCTAACATTTAAATTTATGCAATATAATGATAAAATGTCAATGGAAGTAGAAAAAAATTACTTTATTAAAATATACATAATACAAATTTTCTAGTTGATACTTAGACTAATTAATTTTAAGAATGATTAAAATTATTGTAAAAAATTAACAAAGAAAGTGATCGATTTAACAATGTTTCCATATCTGCAAAAATGTTTGCAAAAAAGAAGCTTCCTTTAAGTTATGGTTTTATTATAACCCTGATACAAACAAAAGAAAACATAAAGATTAAAATATAAATATTTTCATATAAAAATATAACAAGTATAACCCATTATATCAACACTTAAAGGAGAAAAGCATCATTTCATATAAAAACTCCCAGTAGGCTTGGGCAGAAATGCTCCTTCCTGCCTCTCAAGCACCAAATCAGAAAACTACAATTGCGGTCATATTTGTGTAGGATTCTTAGGAACTCTGAGGGAACGATATTCACGAAATTGATGATGACAGAAATGAAGAGGGAGTTTAGCTAGAGGGTCTGGGTAAGAAGGAACGGTGGAAGAGAAGTAGGTGGTGGTTTGTGCGTGAGAGTAAGAGCCTGGGATAAGACCGGGCTAATTAGCCAGAGAACGGAGAACAGAGCATCGGGCACAGTCATTAAGGAACCCATGGCACTCGAGTATTGTGGGTGAGTCCGAGGGAGCAGAGGAGCAACAGGAGAATACGGAGAAGCCTAGAGAGAAACGGTTGGAGGATGAGTAGACCGGGTGATCGGCTCCCCCGTTCATAAATTAGAGGCTGCTGTTGACCTTAGCCGAAGCTGTGCTGAGAACTGAAGGCAGTGTGGGTGGACACTCCGTGGGAGAACAGGAAACAGAAGCAGAAAATAGGTGCTTCCACTACAAAAGGGAAGTGAGCTGTACTGAGCCACCCTGAGAAAGAAACGAAGTCCAGGGGAGGTTTCAGTGGGTTGTGGTGAGATCGGCAGCTTTGTGAGCCCACAGAAGAAGAGAGGCTGAGACCTGTCCAGACGGGGAGATAAATGGACAAGCTCCCCTGGAGGCATTAGGAATGTGACTGATAGGAAACGTTTTCCAAGGAGAAAAATAAGTAAAATCACAATGGTAATCGTTCATTAGTCCAAAAAGGATTTAAGAAGGATCTACCACATACCAGGCGATGTTCCGCTGTGATTCAGAAAGACACTCCTACACCACATTACTTTAGTCCAGTGACCTAAAACTAGAGTGAATCCAAAAGAAAAACCAGACAGGACTTTGGCCTTCCGGGCCCAGGCTAAATCAAGGAATTATGCCTTTGGCAGAGTAAGTAAGGCTTCATGGGAAGGAGTCCCTGAGATTAGACTTTATAGAGAACAACCGAGACCCAGAACCTGGAATTTGAACACAGAATCCCTTTATGACTGAGGTAATGCACTGCAACTTTAACTGTGAAAACAAGTTCGCACTATAGCTCGTAGGGGAGGAGCTTCTTGCCTCTCTGCTGTGTTTGATGTGCTCAAGCCTTTAATAAAGAAGATGAGAGGAGAAGATGGGGACCAATGTTCCATTTTACCAACAGGCTGGACATTTGAACCTTTGCTCCAGTAAGACCAAACTACTGCTTCTCTTTCAGTTTTTGCTATTTCTGCTGAAATCCAGCCTGATCTAGTTGAATCTATCAGGGTCTGTTTGCTGACATCATCCGAGTTCTTCACAGTCATCAACATGGCCGGTTTTATTTATTTATTTATTTATTTATTTATTTATTTATTTATTTTAAATCAGAGTTGAAAAGGAAAAATAAAGGAGGTTTATTTATATTCCTATTTCCCCTTTGAAATAAATACCCAAGAATGGACTGGGAAAAGTTCATGACTCATGGCCCAGGACCTCACTCCATGTTAACACAGGAGGTCTGTTCCAAGAAGTGCCAGAGAGGAGAAAGGTTAACTGTGTGAACAGATATTCAGAGAAAGTCCAGAAAGAAAGGGCCTTTGACATCACTGAGTGGACATTTCTTGCTAGCAAGACAGGGGTGATCTGCAAGGCTAACTGAAGGATGCCTTGCTTACTTAGAATTTAGGACACCGGGAACTTCACACAGCATTCTTTTACTGTATGTATTACCTATCCTCTGAGTTAAATAAACGACCTTTGGTGGTGGTGATGGTGGGGTGTTTGGTGTACCTTTTGAGGAGAAGTTCCCAAGTGCACAGATAAACCAACACTGGCACCAAAACAGATTTGAGCCCCCAGGGTGAGTCTCTATAACATACTATATCACGAAAAGTTCAGAGGTCCTTCTCACTCATCCAATGGAGTTTCCGGGGAACATGTTTCTTAACACCCACTATTCAAAAACAGGCTTTAAACTTTAGTGTAAGAATCACAGCAAATCTGAATAAAAGGTGCAGAGTGCATTCTGGGGACATGGCTCAGTAAAGTGCCCGACAAACAAGTATCCATCCTAAGTTCAGATCCAAAGAACGCACATAGAAAGCCAGGTATGGTGGCACTATTAGTAATCCCAGCTCCAGGAAAGCAGGAACAGAAGTTTCTTGGAGTTCAGTGGCCAGCCAGCCTAGCTCAAGCCATGTAGGTTCATTGACAGACCCTGTCTCAAAAATATGGTGGAGAGAGATTAAGGAAGATACCCAACTTCAACCTCCAGTTTCTATGTACAAATGACCAACACACACACAGGCACACGCACACGCACACGCACGCGCACAGCTTCCCAGTTGTCAATATCTTCTGTGACATTGGCTCATTTGTCACAATTGGTGAAGCACCCTGACATGTTTTCACTGACCCCATAAATTGCACATGGGTTCTCTGGGTGCTGACTATCTTGTGGGTTTGGACAAGTTTTCCGTGAAGTTTTCCACCATTAGAATAGCACACAGAGTAGTTTCCCTGCCTTGTATTCTGTCTCCCCAGCCCCAGCCCCAGAGAGCTGTGATCCCCCAGTTTTAAGTTTTCCAGCATGTGATACAGTTGGGATTGCTCAGTACACAATCTTTTCAGATGCTTCTTTTGCTTAATAATAAGAATTTAGAGTTTCCTTAGGTGTTTATGTCTTGACAGATTATTTCTCTTTGTTGCATCTTTAGATTGCCTGACCAGGTATTCCTACACCCTTCTCATCCCAGTGAAACACAAGCCAAGCTCTGGAGAGGTGTCTAGTGATGAGAAAAGAATTGAAACTATGATTCGAGCTAAGGCTCACATATTTTCTGTAGCTAATTACTCATGTCCCACTTTGCCAATGGGGGTGAAGGGTTGGCTTTCAATTTAAATGTAAAGAAATCTCCCCCGAAATTGTACTGGAGTATATTTATCTCTGAGAAAAAAGTCTTGCCTCCAGGATGATTCAGATAGAGATGAAATTTTACTGTAACATTTAGAGGAGAGGAAAAAAAGGAAGGAAAGAAAAAAAATCAGGCAGAGTGAAAAATAAGAGACAGGAGAGAGAGAGAGAGAGAGAGAGAGAGAGAGAGAGAGAGAGAGAGAGATTTGCTAACCACAGGATTCTCTGAAAAAGGTCTTTTTCTCTCTTTTACAAGTTAGCAGTTACTGAATTATTCACGAAGCACAGAAAGGCTGTCTTCTCCCTGGGTGATGGATTACTGAGCAGGAGAGCGCTCCAAGTGGGTTTGCCACATCAGCCAGCACTCTTGCTTGGAGCACAGGGTGCGCTCCTCTCCAGCTCAGCTTCTGCTCTTGCAGCCTGGCATCCTCACGGCTGCTGCCTGCCTGCCCACCCTCCTGGGCTTGCAGCCTACCACTTGACTTTCTCAATTCTACTGCCAGCTGAGGAGGCTCCCCACAGCTGCTGGCTCCTGCCTGGGACCATGTGTGCGGATACTGCATGGGAGAAGCAAGGCACTTGTTTCTGGCATGAATCCCAGCTCAGTTTCTCCTGTTGACTTCTGGACCACAGATGCTGCTGCCGAGGAGGTATTTCCTGTCATCTCGCCTTCTACTATCACCAGCTAAGGACTGGCCCCAAATCAAGGTACCTCTACACTCTCTCCTTGGCGTTTTCCCCAGATAGGATATCTACTTTCTCTCCGTAAAGAGGGCTCTGGCTGGCAACACATATTCCCAACTCCTCTGTGTGTGTGTGTGTGTGTGTGTGTGTGTGTGTGTGTGTGTTTGGGGAAACTGTTCTTGGTATGGATATGACCTTAGAGCTTCCCTGCTGCTCGCTGAGTGTAAAGCGGACCTTCTCTGTCACCGGAGACATTTCTGAGGCAGGCACCTGTCATCTGCCACCCCCATTCTCCTGTTCTCTTTCACCTCCCCCCCCCCGTCTCCCCCTCCTCCAGCCCATTATTCGGCTTCAGCCTTTTGTGTCGGTGACAGCGGGCTGAAGAAATGTTTTTGCCCTCCCAGCAGGCAAGTGTCAGGATGGGCCACGCTACACGAAGCCAACGCTAGGGCGCGAGGTGTGAAGAGTTGGCCAGAATGACCAACTCCTCCTCCACTTCGACCTCCACCACCACCGGGGGATCGCTGCTGCTGCTCTGCGAAGAAGAAGAGTCGTGGGCGGGCCGGCGGATCCCGGTGTCTCTCCTGTACTCGGGGCTGGCCATCGGGGGCACGCTGGCCAACGGTATGGTCATCTATCTCGTGTCATCCTTCCGAAAGCTGCAGACCACCAGCAACGCCTTCATAGTGAATGGCTGCGCCGCCGATCTCAGCGTCTGCGCCCTCTGGATGCCACAGGAGGCGGTGCTGGGGCTCCTGCCTGCCGGCTCCGCGGAGCCCCCGGGGGACTGGGACGGTGGCGGAGGCAGCTACCGCCTGCTTCGGGGCGGGTTGTTGGGCCTCGGGCTCACCGTGTCCCTTCTGTCCCATTGCCTCGTGGCGCTGAACCGCTACCTGCTCATCACCAGGGCGCCTGCCACCTACCAGGTGCTGTACCAGCGGCGCCACACGGTGGGCATGCTGGCACTGTCCTGGGCGCTCGCCTTGGGTCTGGTGCTGTTGCTCCCGCCCTGGGCTCCTAAGCCTGGAGCTGAGCCCCCGCAAATCCACTACCCAGCTCTCCTGGCAGCGGGAGCGCTGCTGGCGCAGACGGCACTGCTGTTGCACTGCTACCTGGGCATCGTGCGCCGCGTGCGCGTCAGCGTCAAGCGGGTCAGCGTGCTCAACTTCCACCTGCTGCACCAGCTACCCGGCTGCGCGGCCGCCGCCGCCGCCTTCCCTGCCGCCCCGCACGCGCCGGGTCCCGGAGGAGCCGCGCATCCCGCGCAGCCCCAACCCCTGCCGGCCGCTCTGCAGCCTCGCCGGGCGCAGCGGCGTCTCAGCGGCTTGTCGGTGCTGCTGCTCTGCTGCGTCTTCCTGCTGGCCACGCAGCCGCTGGTGTGGGTGAGCCTGGCCAGCGGCTTCTCCCTCCCGGTGCCCTGGGGCGTGCAGGCGGCCAGTTGGCTCCTTTGCTGCGCCCTGTCGGCGCTCAACCCGCTGCTCTATACATGGAGGAACGAAGAGTTCCGCAGATCCGTGCGTTCAGTCCTGCCTGGCGTCGGGGATGCGGCTGCGGCCGCTGCGGCCGCCACCGCGGTGCCAGCCATGTCCCAGGCACAGCTGGGTACCCGGGCGGCTGGCCAGCACTGGTAACACACCTTTGCTTAGAGGGGCTTCCTAGGCCACCGGCCGCACCGCCTCCTTCTTTTGTAAGCTATCCCCAGCCCCCAGAGAAGATCCTCGTGGAAAGGATTTTGCCTTTCTTCCCAGGGCAATACCTGAACCAAGGTCTTCCCCTAAATGGAGTCTCAATTGTGTGCGGCTATTCGACGTTTACCCTTTTGTTTCTGCGTTTTAAAAAGACACCCTTAGGTCCATCCAGACATCCAGACTACAAGGACTTGTAAACTGGCATTTTAAAAGAACCAGTTAATTTATTTCAAGTTTGCTTTTGAAAAAGAGCTTTCATAACATACAACCCTTCCAACCTCCACCATCTTATATACGAAGCGCCTTGGGTGTGAGTGTGCATGAGTCAAAGGGAATACCATTGAGGAAGACACTGTGTGTAGACAGCATCTTAACCACGTTTCCTTCTGTTAGAGTTTAGTCTTTGTATATTGACCTCGAAGAGTGAATCCACAGGTGTGTACACCGGCGTGAGTCGCCACTGAGACCTCAAGCCTTTTATTCTTAAAAGGGTTTTTTTATTGAGTCAATTTTGAAATGAGCTAGACTCTCATCCAGTGAGGAAACAAACCAAATTTATTATTTTACTCTCCTCTCTATTCACTTCTAAGGTGGAAAGCTACCGTCGAGTGTTAAAGCGAAAAAAGTCACGTTTTGGATGGTCTGAAACCAGAAACGGAATTTTGAAAGCAAAAAAGGGAGGGGGCTATCTATTTTAGGTAGCAGTTTCACATATTCTAAAGCATGCACACTTCTTGCTACCCACATTTGTAACCGATTTATTTGCCTCTGAGTGTGATCGCAGCTTTGAATATTCTGTACTATAATGGTTGCCAAGGAGAATGACTCCTGTATTCTCTTTAAAATATCTCAATGCACATGATATAATTAAACACTAATACCATAATTGCATAGCTAATGTTAGCTGCTATTGCATGCTCCTAGATGCTAGAACTTATTGGGCATGTGGTACACAAAGCAATACCCATTAGACAAGGACATTTTACTTCTTCCAGACACCAGAAGAAAAGGCCTTTTAATCATTTAACAAGAGACATAGATGAACCTGTGGCTACCCAGAGTTCTTGTCTTGACCTAGTTTATGAGAAAACTCCCATTTGGGGCCTTTGTCTCCCAAATGAAACTAATGGTCATGATGATATAATACAGATTGGCTCCATAAAGGTATCTGTGCATTTTAAGGGTTAAACAAGCCACATGTTAGGAAGTAACACTGTTTTATGTTGTTCATATATATATTACAAAAACATTTACTATTAGTATCATGTCTGTTGAAGACGGAATCATGCAGACAGTTATGCAGAAAGGAAATGTTTCAAATGGGACTCTGTTCTCCAGTGTATCAGTTGAGGTTTGCCATCTTCATCTTTGACTTCCTAAAAGTATTTAGATGCATTTACAATGTACAAAACCATGTGAAATTGTTTTGTAAAATTAAACAGGAAAGAAAGTAACAGGAGGTATAGACAGGTCTGTTATCCACATAAAATCTGGGGCTAAACAGCCACAATTAACTGTGTAATTCAGGAGCAAAGATAGCTTGCTTTGTTGCACTTTGGGACCAAGAATGGTAAGAACACTTCTACATTTGAAAAATTATGGGAGACACAGGAAACGGACATTTTGTAGTAAGAAAAAATAAAATAAATTTGTCACTAACAATACATCAGCAGTCATGTCATTAACAAAACTGTGTGCATGTGCCATTTTTCTCTTACAAAGATTTTTTTCTGTTTCCAGTTCCCTGGATTCAGATATTTAATTAAAGTTTAGATAACGCTTCTCTTGGCTCTATCTCTTCTTTCTTGGATATCTTCTCTCTGTCCCTATCTTGAGGATACTGTACCAGAAGACACTGTGTTTCCAAAACACTACTGATACAAAGTGATTTCTTTTGCTGGCTGTAAGTTTCTAAAATGCTTTTTACTTCATATAGTTACATAAGCTCCATACATTGGTCTGGGAAAAGAGTTAGATGTGTTTTCTTTCTGTAAGCATTGAGGAGCGGGTCATAATAATAACAGAGAGGCGGTGATTTTCTAAAGCACTATCAACAAGCTCTTCCAGTTAAGCATTGCCCTTGTTTCTCATAGGCGCTGCAAATCAGTTCCCTCTCTGTCCCTATAATGCGCCACACATATAAAGAGCTTTGTCAATGAGACTCTGATACCTTGCCATGTTTCTGGCTAACATTCCCAGGCTGGCACCGCGCCACGTGGGAGACCTACTTTTGATTAATTTACTAGTAATTAACTCCACAGGACTGACTCCTTTTAGTTTTAAAGAAGCACTGACGCATCCAAAACTGCCTGCTAAGGCACTGCCTGCGAGTGTTGGAGTTACTGCTTTGACAAATTAAATTAATGGAGATTGTGTTCTTATTTAAACGAAACCACATATTATCCACTCAGGAATAAAAAAAATCCTAGCTGCTATCCTGGGCTGTCCTAATTTGCTTTTGTGCTTCTTTTTCTTTATGTACATGCCTATTAAGATGTATAACATCTGCCTTCCTTCTGCATCCATTTCAGGGCTAAATTCTAGGACATAATAGGCCCGATCCCCACACTTGCTTCCTTCCACAATGAAGAGTGTTAATAGAACTCTGCTTGGTACAGGGCCGTTTGTGGATGGTATTTTAGGTCAGGTAAATTTCTCTTTGTCTCAGAATTACAGAGGAAGGATTTCCACCCTGGAGTATTTTTCTTCTCAGAGGGACCCAGCAGAGCATGGCATGCAGCAGAGGAGGGGCGAAGGGCAAAGAACCTTCCTTTAAACCACTGATGAGCAATATTGTTGAAAGGATCTACTTGCAAATAGGGAGTTGGTCTTGTTTGAATTCACAGTGGAGGACAACCTTGTCCCTCTGATGATGACTACACTAGCTGACCTTGTGTCACATTTATCGTAGAGTCTAGTGGATCAAGTGGAGCACGAGGACCTGAGTTCAGATCGATACAATGCATTTAAAAAGCCAAGCATGGCATGACATGACTGTAATTCCAGTGCAGGGGAGGCAGAGACAGATGGACTTGCTGGAACTTGCTGGCTAGCCACTTTAGCTGATGGGCAAGTTACAGATTCCAGTGAGAGAATCTGCTTCAGAAAATAAAGTGGGTGACAATTGAAGAAGAATTGAAGAAGATACTTGATACCAGCTTTTGGCCTCTATGTGCACATAGACATTTGACTCATGTGAATATCGCGCAAGCTCTAGCTTCCAAGCTCATGCACGCGCTCACACACACACAGACACACAGACACACACACAGACACAGACACACACAGACACACATACACACACACACACACAAACGTTGAGAAAAATCATGATGTCACTTCCTTTCAAGACCTGTCCTTAATGTTTATGGCATCAGTTGGAGCTCTTGGTCTATGGGAGAGCTCTTTTCGTCCCTGGTGTTTGACCTTATGGAACCTCATGCACTTGTGTGCTGTTAAGCCCACAGCTCACAGTTCTGCCTACACTCCTGTCTCAGTCAGATACCTTGTCACCTCTGGCATCTAGTAGTGAACATATAGGGCCCAGAGCATTCCCCGAAAGTGATGTTTGGCTCTTTGGGCAGAAAACTCCTGGGACCCAGGCACTTGCATCTGTTGAGAGAGAAGTTCCAGGATGCCATGTGTCCTTGTGAGATGGGTGGTCAGAGGAGGATGGAAGCCCTCCTTTAAAGCGTAAGACCTAGTTGGAGTCCCAGTTTCTCTGAGTGCAATTGTGCTTTCAATACTGGTTTCTAGCCTTGCACAGCCTGTCCCACCTATAGGGCCTCTTTGCTAGGGCCTCAATGGAGATTCCAGATGCTTCAGAAGGCCTGATGCTCAGTTGAAGGTAAGGGAAAGGCTGCAGTGGAAGCAGACATAGGATATAGATGTCTGTAAGAAGGATGTGATGGTATTCGGGATGCCCTGTACAAATCTCCGTATAGCTGTGTACTTTTGAAATTTTCACAAAGAGGCAAAAAAAAAAAAAAAGAAACTAGCCAAAGCTAAATAATTAAGAAAAAGAAAAAGAGAAGGAAGATCACAGAAATGAGAGGAACCAAAGCCTGAGATACCACAGGCTTAATGCAGACACTGGACTGAAAGGCAGGTCTGACTCTGGACCATGACACTGTAGCTAGTGTAACACAAGAAATGATCAGAACTTTATAGGAAGCCTGGAGTCCCCTTCACAGTGTGACCATTCCTTAAGCTGTCTTCCTGACTCAGATCCATTGGGATAGCCCTGTTGTCTGCATACTAGCTGTTAGCACAGACCAGCTTCATGCCAGCCTCAGATCATTTAAAGGATTTACTGGGTTATTCTAGCTTTTTAATTGCAGAAAGCCCATTCACTGTCTACCTGCTCACCAGGGCTTCTCTGCCACCAGCGCAATTGGATCCTTACATATTCCATTGTTATGATACCTCTTTTTAAATGTATGCGTGTATGTGTGTGCATGTGTGAGTGTATGGTTGTGTGTGTTGCATATGCATGCACACACACATGCAGAGAGAGAGAGAGACAGAGAGAGAGACACAGAGAGAGAGAGAGAATCTTCAAAACTAGATAGGAAAGCTATTTTTTCATTTATTTTTATCTACTTTGTAATAGAATTTTTTTCACAACCAGTCACTAGAAATATATTATATATTTAGTATATATTTGTAGCTGATAGCAGTAATTTTCCATTTTAAATTAATTTATGTTCATATAACAAGAAATGGTTTTATCACCGCATCTTCATACTTATGTGCCATGATAATGACAGTTTTTAAAGAACAAAGATTTGCCTTGTTCTCTTGAGTATTTATTTTTTTCTTGATGAAATAGACTCCCAAATAAATCCTTGTTCCCAACTCATATCTTGCCAAAGGCTATCTATCCCAGGGTAATAAAGTATGACCATGAGACAGGTGTTGAGGAACATGCTATCAGTGCCGTCATGTGAAGAAGATTGCTACTCCTGTCACGTTCAAATTGTTCACATGGTTAAGTCAACATTAGGATGTTCTGGTTCTAATCACTTCTTCAAATTCAATGCCTAATTGTTCAAGGTGTGTGGTTATTTCTGAGGGTCTTATATAGAAAAGGACTATATTTATTTGAGAAAGCCTTACATACGGCTAACCAATGACCAGGTTCTGTTGCCAGAATCTGGGAGAAGTCACTATGGGGTGTCTTTACCTCTCCTCTGCAGTTCAGAGGTGGGCAGTGCTGGAGAAAGTGCTAGGGACCACCCCAAGCTGTATTTACTATATTCGAATTTTCAAAACCTTTCTTATGTAAATTGGGTCCAGTTTCCAGTTTTGTGCTTGCAAGAGTAGAGACCTGTGCGTCATCCTTTATCTGAGCGTCCTTTGGGAGAGTAGAATGTCCACAATGCTAAACTAAGTTATCCCACCTCCCTTCTTTGATAAAATTGAGGTTGAGTCGATGGCACCTCAGGTAAAGGTGCCTACCTCCAGGACAGACAAACTGAGATCTATAAGGCTGAGGCAGGAGGATGTAACTGAGTATGGGTGCCAAGAGTTAGGTTCAATAACTCTTTCCTTACCGGTCTAGCTGTAGCTCATGAGCTGAAGAACTTTCTTGGTCCAGGTTGAGAGTAAAGGACAGAGACTGCCTCTCACATGAGACCTTGCTGAAAGAGAGCCACTCTGTGGAGACATTCGAGTGGGTAGCTATTCCCATGTAGTAGGCAACTCCCATAGTTGGAAGACAGGGAAAGAGGCAGCAGTGGCAGCAGAAATCCTTTCTTTTGGGGGCCAGACAAGTAAGAAAATAACATTCTTCTGTCTAAGTGTGCATCCTGTGGCTTTTGAACCATAGGATAGAGTCACCGTGAAGAACCATGGCACTGTGTTTCTATGCAGCATTATCAGGCAGAAGAAATATCTTTATTTCTGATTGCAGGTAAATTGCCAATTATATCAGGGATTCTTTGCCAGGGTTCCTTTCATTTAAACCCTAAGTTCGAGGTGGAACAGTAAATAAGTGTGGCCTCTAGGATATTTTTTAAAAACAATGTTGTAAAGTACGGCTTAGGAAGGAGATAATCAGTTGGCAGAAAATGGCTACATAGAAAAAAAATGATGTTGCAAATATCAGAAATACCGATGAGGATGGTGGTGATGGTGGTGATGGTGGTGATGATGGTGATGATGGTGATGATGATGGTGATGGTGATGATGGTGATGGTGGTGATGATGATGGTGATGATGATGGTAATGCTTTCCACAACCATGTAAGACAGGTATTAAGCCAAGTGTGGTGGTGCATTCTATAATCTTTTTTATTTTTTTTATTTTTGGTTTTTCAAGACAGGGTTTCTCTGTTATAGCCCTGGCTGTCCTGGAACTCACTCTGTAGATCAGGCTGGCCTCGAACTCAGAAATCCACCTGTCTCTGCCTCCCAAGTGCTGGGATTAAAGGCGTGCGCCACCACTGCCTGGCCCATTCTGTAATCTTAAAATACAATAGGCATAGGCAGGAGGATCCTGGTGGGTTCATGGCTAGCCTGAGGTACATAGTGAGACCCTTTCTCAAAAGGAAAAAAATAAGACAAGGCAGGTATTATGGTTTGTTTTATGCCTGAGGCTCTTCCTCACTGTCCCTAAATGTCACTAGCAAAGGAGATTGATGATTGTTGAACTCAAATCTAGCTGACTTGAAAGCCTGGGCTTAAAAGCATGGTGTCAAATGCAGAATCCAGAACAAGTGCTGGAAGCAAGATTTGGCTCAGTGGGTGGGGGATAGATTTCAGCTTAATAGGAGGAAAAAAGAACTTTATTTCAATTATAAGCACTCAAAATAGTCGGGGCTGTCTCCG
Source organism: Rhynchomys soricoides (assembly GCA_019843965.1). Lineage (NCBI taxonomy): Eukaryota > Metazoa > Chordata > Mammalia > Rodentia > Muridae > Rhynchomys > Rhynchomys soricoides. Next base: position 4,402,064 of record JADRCH010000243.1, read on the forward strand.
GAGATTATGACTTTCCCAGCACCTGAAGGATCCAAGTTGAGGTAGAGGATTAACTCACGAATGGGAGAGTCTGTGCCAGGTGGGAAGTCTCCCCATGTTAACTTGGAGATGCCTTTAAAGGCTGGTTTCTGTGATTACATAATAGATCCTCTGCTTGGAGATGACAACCCCTTTCTTGTTCTGGGCCTGTGATATTTCAGCTGATTAGTCACAAGGAGCGTGCCTGCTATACATCCTACCCTCACCAACCAAAGGGAAGGAAGCCACGGTGACAAGGGGTGGCCCTTTTTGGGTACAGAGACACAAACAGGACACAGTCTTTGTCCTGTTGCCTTGCGCATGCTTCCAGACAGTCTCCCTTTTGGTTCCACCTCATTTCCAAACTTTACTTTTTTCTTTACTAAGTGGAACATAGGCTGGGAGAAGAGTATCTTACGTAACATATTCTCAGGCTAAATATTGAGACATGGTGTATTAGCTACACACATTTAATTGCTATAAGGACAACAGTTTTAATTGCTTTATTTTGGGGGATGGAACAGATTTCAGGAGAACCACTTGGATGGAACCCAGGTTCAGGACAGCTTCCTTGGGAACATGGTAGTGTTCCCCAATGTTGTTCTCAGCTGAGGGTGGCTTTGCATGTGACACAGTCTCAAACAGATTTCAAACAAACCCTATTTTGATGGCTATTTTTGGTTGTCAACTTGACTATATCTGGAATTAGCTAAAACCACCTATGAGGGATCTTTGCTTTATGAGAAGTGGAAAGATCCAATTTTAGTCTGGATGTTTTGAGGTGGGAAGGCATACCTCTAACCTGGGACACACCTTCTGCTAGCCTCTTTTGTGATCTTCAGTTTGTTTTGTTTTTTTCCTCCATGTCACTTTTAATCAAGAATCAGGCTTTGGTTCTTAGTGTTCGTATTACAAGTCGATAAAAACCAAACAAACAACAATAAATTTTATTTCAGATGTGCTCTCCACTGAGTCCCAGCATGTCTGTCCCTGGGATTCTCAGGTCCTCTCTCACCTTTCTAGCCCCTCCTCCTGTCTTCCCATGGGACAAGGTTCTCTGCAAGGCATGCCAGGAGTGCTGATGCCAGGAGTGCTGATGCTGTATTCCAGACAACAACTTCACTGAAACTGTTAACTGCAGAAGCTACCAACTTGTCATTGGACTGCTCCTCCCAGCAGCACCAGAATGTTGTATAAATATCATTGTTTCAGGAAACCAGGTTTATACACACTGTAAAAATATATAACTATAAGAACGTTTTATTAAAAATTATTCTCTCTCTCTCTCTGGCTCGCTCACTCTGTGAGTGTGTCTCACACATGCATTGTGTGTGTGTGGTGGGGTAGGAGGGAACTCACGAAGGTCAGAAAACACTTTTCTGGAGTTAGGTCTCTTCTTTCACCATGTGGGTCCTGGGGACTAACTCAGGTCACTAGGCTTGGTGGCAAGCACCTTTATCTGCGGAGCATCTTCCTACCCAGGCTAACTTTTTAATCAATTGTATTCTTATTGAACATGATGTCCTTGACAAATGTCATGGCCATATTTTGTCTTTTTCTCTTTGGACCAAGTTCCTCTCATGTAGGCTTCAGTCTACAATGTTATTACAAAAGTATGGAGATCCTTTGATGTCATCAGGAAGAATGACACGCAGCCCAGGAGAGGCTGTTTGAACCCCTGAGCTGGAATGGAGATTAAGGGAGAAATGCTCCCTTGTCTTAAAGATATCTTTCCTCATTTAAAAAAAAATCTATCTCTGTCTACTCTGGAAAAGCCATAATAACAGGAGCGCTCTCTTGCAGAGATGAAAATCTGAAAGCATAAAGGGATGGTAATTTTCTATAGCTAAAAATACATCTCATCTCAATGCATTTCTGTCATGTGGGTTGCTAGCAGTGTGTCCAGGCTTCATCTGTAAGAAAGATTCTGAGCCTGAAGTGAGGATGCTAGTGTAGTGGTTTTAAGGGACTTTCTGTAAGGTGCATACATTTTGTCTATCTTTGTTAGACACTGGACTCACTTTTCTACAGCTAGGAGGAGGCAGACCAATTACAGTTTGGTTCCAGTCATTTGCGAGAGACTAGCACACACCGGAGTGAACTGTGGCTATAGTCCATGCCTTCTGCAGACTGAGATCAAGTAGGGAAATGTACAACAAATAATTCATTAAAACTGGATGCAACAAAAGATGAGTGCACGAACTTTTATAAATATGTATAAAAGTAAGGACAAAACTAAAATGCCAAAAATGCCTGACTGTCAAAATTCAAATGGAATCAAGTTAGAAAAACTTAAAATTTTGACTCTACAAGTAAACAAAGATCTTGATCCAAGAGATCTCACATAAAAAGTGGTAGGAAGTTAAGATTCAGGTCATCACAGAGGAAAAAAAATGTAAACGTCACTTAACCTTTAGAATGGTCACCTTCCACAGTGGGCATCACCAGATGTCAGGAGAGCAGTTCAAAGCCATTATCTTAAGCTGTTTTGGGGAGGCAATTTGAATTAAAAATACGAAAACTTGGCTTCTATCAGAATATGCACTTATATTCACAGATTTTAGTGTGGGCAAATAGTTGCAGGCTAGGCTGAAATCAAGAAAATGTTTTTCCAATATTTTCTGTTGGGTTACAATTCTAGATGGGACTTTTAATTTAGGGACCATCATTATAGATTGCCAACAAAAGTCTGGGTTAGTTGATGCTAAATTGATGATTGGATTACAGAGCTGATTTTAAATCTAACCTATTAGTAACATTTCAGGAAGCCAATTAGACAGAACTGTTAGCAAAGGTAACTGTAGAAAATTCCAGAAGGACATCAGGGAGTGTTTAGGTTTGAAGGAGACGGGATAATCTTGTAAGACACTAGTCTGCTAGCTGCAAAATACCCAGTGTATTTGCTAATATATTTCTCCCAGAAAAAAATACCTGCAGACATAAATAATTTCTTGAATGAGCTCTTGAAGGACTCCTATGGCCCTAGGGACTACAGCTACTGCTTTTAGATTACATGCACAAGCTCTGGCCATTGGTTCAACTGCAGTTGGTTTTCCTGTTTTCCCTCCTTGTCTTTTCCTTCCGCTCCACTTTCTCCTTCTCCTTTCTCTCTTTCCCCATTCATCCCCCTCTCCTTCCCCCTCTTCTTTCTTTCAGGTATTTCTTGTTCAGGGAAGTACACAGTCCCCGACTATACCTTTAGTCTTCATGTTCTTGAGGAAAGATATAAGAAAGCCCGATTGTTCTATTCACAGGCAAACAGTGTGAAGGATCTGGAGCTCTACTGAGGGATGACACTCAGTAGAGACTGCTCGATTCCCAAGGAAGAGGCTCCCAAGTATTATTTCTGATCAGATCATAGAGCAGAGACAATGGTAAATGGAAATTCAGAATCAGAGACCCGAAAGCTCACAATCTTCCAATCTGCCTGTTAGTTGTGGGCTTAGAATGATTTTGGAGGTATTTTGGGGATAGGGCAAGAAGATTTCTTTTGCTGGTGACTCACACCTCTTAGAATAACACCCATGAGACTTTCTGACCCTTGCAAGTGCATGGCTATAGTGAACACATTAAATCAGTTCTTGAGGCTGCTCTGAAAGAACTGTAGAGAGGAAAATCATGTGTTTACTGAACTGGAGTAGAATTGCTAAGAAACTGTAGGACTTCTAATCCTTGATGTAAAATGTGTGAGAACTCTGATGGGAACTGCAAATCTCTGCAGTTTTACTGTCCTGGTACAGTGTTGATCTTCCTAAGTAAACAAATATCTCTGTCTGCAGGGATGCTACTAGTAAAATAAATAGACTTAATAGTGGAAAATGATTTCCCTGTTGAAATGATTTGGATTTGGGGTAGGGGTGGGGCTTGCCAGTAAGTCATTTATTTAGGTCAGACATTGTGGGAAATTATGGACTATTTATGACTATTAGATTTTGTATACAGCTCCGTTGCTATCCAGAAAGTCTTTGGACAGGGAAGGGTATTAGTCTGAGATATCTAGAGGAATAGAACCAATAGGATGAATGTATTACCATAAATTCTCCATAGGCCAGCAATGGCCATGAGCATACTGGAGAGCCAGAGAATCCTGTATCTGCTAAGTCCATGAGACTGGCTGCCTCAGCTCTCCTGTTCTGTCCTTAACAACCTGGAGGATTCTGGAGGCGTGCTGACCTCAGCTTTTCCTGGAAGATCAGAGGAGCTATATTCAGCTGTCAGTCAAGAATGGCAGCAACAAGGTAGATGTACTTACCATTAAGAAGCAAATGCAGGTAAGTAAAAGCAGTGTTGCCCCTCCCCCAACCTCTTTCTGTCTAGATCACTGCCATGGGAAATATTGTCCACTCTGGGGACATTCTTCTTATCAGTTAATACTTGGAGGAAACACTCTCATAAATCTGCCCAGAGTTGTGTCTTCTGGTTCATCCAGCCCAGTTGACAAGCAAGATTAAGCACCACAGATGAGATGAGGCTATTTCCAGGAGAGTTCTGAGGAATAGTAAGCTCTTATTTCATTACGTTTCCTTTTATAGGAGTGAGCCCTTTGAAGTGCTTCAGGTTTTACGGAGTGCTAATGCAATCTAGGAAGCAGTGTTGAAGGATCTATATGAATTTCAATAGGCTCAGCACCTTTGAATAAAATTAAATCATCTCAGAGCAGTCTGGGCCAGGAGTACTGTTCCAGTGTGGTGAAAATCTAGCTCCCAATGGTATTTGATTTGGCCTTCTAGTTTACAGTGAAGGTCCCCCTCCTCATCCAGGACTGTATCACCTAACTGAAAAAAATAAGTTCCAACAAGGAAAACTCTCAGATTTGATTAGAAATTGCCACTTTTAGGTTTTTGAGGGGAAAATGACTCTAAGAAAGCTTTTGATACATTACAATGGTATTCAAAGTAGAATGTCCTTAGTATGTACTAACTAGAGTCTAAGTCTCTCCATTTTTTTCAAGTGTAGTTTCTTTTTGTGGATTTAAAAGAATCTCTTGAAACAGCCTACTGGGAAATACATCAGCATTATCACAGAAGAGACAAGGTTAGATGCCATTCTCAGGTCCATTAGATGCTGTAGGCTCCATTTTAGAAGGGTTCAAAGGAAACCTCTCTTCAACGTCCTTGCTTTCAACAGTTACGAGTAACCTTATGGAAGACTTTTTGGGTGAGGATATTCTAGCTACGGTGTGGCCTCTGCAGTTGTAAACCTTGAGTAGTAGATTTATGTCTCTGGTGATTACCTCTGCATTGCTTTTCTACCCTTATAGTCTATTTCCAGCCTCAACACTGAGAAACTTGTCATCATCAAGATGAAAAAATTCCTAAGTGCATTTATTTATTTGTGGTGCTGAAGAACAAACGCAGGCTTCATGCTGGCCAGGCTGGGCTATATTACTCCCAAACCTTAAATTCATCTTATACTATTTTACCTTATTTTGTGGTCCTAAGATTGAATCCAGGGCCTCCTTACATGTGCCAGGGAAGTACTCTGACAACAAGTATGTATCCAGCCTTCCTTCTGCTTTTTTTTTTTTAAACAAAAATTTGGGACAAGATCTACTAAGTTGCTTAGGCTGGCCTTGAACTTCAAATCTCAGTGCCTCGGTCTCTAGAATAGATATTGTTATGGACCTGCGCTACCAAGCTCATCTCAAAAGAACTTACAATTATGTAATCAAAAAACCCAAAGATAATTGTTAAAAGTTTGACATTTTAATCATTTTATGTAAATGCCTGTTTTGCCTGTGTATGTCTGTGTACCACATGTGTGTGTGGTACTAGAGGAGACCAGAAAAGGGCATTTGATTCCATGAAACTTCAGCTTCAGATGATTGTGAACCTTCATGTAGGTGATGGGAAATGAACTTCAGTCCTCTGGAAGAGCAGCCAGAGATCTTAAGACCTGAGTCATCTCTCCAGCCTGAAAGAGGAAGCCTCTTACACCCTCTCAGGTTTCTCCATCCTTTGACTTTATAAGGAACCTCCTTTCATCCTTGACTCTACACTCTCATATTTCTGTTTCTTCAGTTTCTTTCCAGTTCTATCCTTAAGCACGGTCTGCCAGGTAAGAGCCTTAGACAGTATCCTTACTTCAGTTTGGTGTCTTTCCCTTTTTTGTCACTCACCTGTCACTCTGGTCATACCTAGCAAAGGTTGATCTTCTAACCCCCCCCCCCCACACACATGTGAGCTAATGAGCACTCAAGGAGGGAGTCACATCATCACAATGGCCAGTGTCTTTGCCAACTAGTGGTCTTTGGATCTGAGTCAGCTGTCAAGTGGATTTGGCAGTTCTTTTTTTCTAGTGTCAGTCTATTTGGATCTCCTAACTTACCATCTTGTTCTGAGTCATCTTAGGGGGAACTTCACTCCTAGACAATTGGTTCTCTGAGGCTAAGACATTGTGATGACTATCTACTTCATCTTCTTACCACTCAGCGCACTTCTGATGCACTCTGGCTTAGTCACAATGACTTTGTCTTATTTCCTAGATGGTTAGTGTTTCACTCAGCTTCCTGACCTTTTTTTATGTTGTTAAGATTAATTTTTATTTTAAAATCATGTTCATATGTATGTATGTAGGTCTGTGCTGAGTGAAAGCAGATGATTCTGACATCCAGAAGAGGAAGTCAGAGCCTCTGGAGCTACAGTTAAAGGCAGTTGTGAGCTAACCAACATGGGTGCTAGGAAACAAATTTAGGTCATCTGCAAGAAAGTGCACTCTCTCTCTAGACACCCCTTCCTGACTTTCATAAACTGTCGGCTTTGCTTAGAAATCAGGGATCTCCCCCTGACTCATTATGACTTTTGGCAGAGACACCCAAAACTGTTACATTCTGTCCCTGTATACTCTCATGATTAATTTCTAGCTCATATCATGCTTCATAGAATTCCTTGTTATTAGTCTGTATGTTTCTCTATACCCTAAATTCCTTAAAGGAAAGTACTGCATTTTGTTTAATGTCTCTTTTCTACTAAAAGTAGGCATTAAGTAAATGATCAAATGAAGGAGAGTCAGTCAACACCGGTCTTTTCAGAGAAAGCTGTGCGGTCAGTTAAACTTTAGTGCAAGGATCATTCTGAAGCTCAGTGGACACTCCGTGAAACTCAGAAGTGAAAAAGCAACCACAAAAGATGAGAAGAAAAACTCGTGGCGAGAAGGCCAGAAAGGACTGTCACCTCACTACCTGCTGTAGACTCTGCTGAGAGAGAAGGTCACAGACTACAGACACACAAGGTCATCAGGTCACGGGGAGGGAGGAGAAGCCAGGGTCAGGGGTAGGAAATCATTAACAGCTCTCCTTTCTCTCACATCTCCATTCAACCCTGTAACAGTACTAGTTGTACCATGTACCCCACCCCCACTCCCTCCATTCTAGTCCAAGTGTTCTGACTTATTGCAAGAACCTCAGTGCTTGCCCTCTTCAGAGCCTATTATCTTGCTGAGCTTGTCTCTTGTTCTTCACTCTGACCCTTTTATTCCAGCCACACTGCTGGATACCTTGCTGCTTCCTTGACTTTTAGGGATGCACATTTTTGTTAGTGTCAGAATATCATTGACAAGTCTGAGCTCATGCAATCTTTCTTCTCCCTGTCTTTCTCGTGTGAGTAGCACATATCATGTCCATGATTCTGGATCTTGTTCTTTTTTACATTAATACACAAAAACTTCATTCTTTTTTATAGCTGATATTTCTTTAATCAAACAAATTTACCATGATTAATTCTGTCAGTTCTCCTTTGATGAACACTTGAGTTGTTTCTAAACATGTTCTATTACAATTCTTGGTGCAATAGGTAACTTCATACAGATATCTTTGACCCTTTGTGTAGGTATAGCCACAAGACACATGGGAATTGTTTGGCTAAAGAGTGTAATGTATTTATGATTTAGATAAATATTGCCAAATCATTCTTTTCAATCAATAATGACATCTATAACTCTTTTGAATGTTTAAACTTTGAAGCCATTTCTTTCTTTCTTTTTCTCACCTGTAAATATCTTTTACCTACTTAACTTTTGGGTGGTTGTTAAATTTCTTTGAATCTCTAGAAATTATTTTATATCATAATGATAGCCATTGTCTATATCACGGATTAAGGCACATGTTTTCCCTCAAGTTCTTATTTGTTGTCATCTAACACATCTTTTTGTTTTTGCATTGTTTATTTTGTAAATTTTATGTAGCGTTATGATACCTTACATCTGCCCAATTCAGAGGAAGTATAATGGATGCTAGTTTGCAACTGACTTATTTTGTGGTAACATTTTCAGATCAAAATTTAATTTTCTGTACAAGAGTTGTATTTCTACTTTCTACTTTTTTCTGTATGCTGAGCATAGCCCCTTGTCTCCTGACTGATATCAATTATGAGAAATACACAGATGACCTCTGCTTACAGTGGTTCAACCTATGATATTTTATCTTTATGATACTGACATGCATTTAGCAGACACTATACATTGGGCTAGTGATATGCAACACAGTACTATTCTCATGTATCTGGTCATCAGCAGTAGGCTGCAGCAGCCAGCCATATGATGGTGAGGGCTAGCAACTGAAACTAGGTTGTTTTATTATACTATGATGTTCACTGGGTGAGGTGTGCTGAATACATTTCAATTTGTAGTATTGTATTATTTACTGTTCTGCTGCTGTGATAAAACACTACAGCTAAAGTAACTTATGAAACAGAATTTATTGTGGATTATGATATCAGAGGGATGAGTGTATCATGGTGGAGAGACACAGCAGCAAGGGGAGGGCAAGATGTCAGGAACAGGAAGCTGAGAGATCAAACCCACTCTCCAAGAGATCACACTCATAACAACTAAAACAAAACTGAGATGGCTCAGAGGTTAAGAGCACTGACTGCTCTTCCAGAGGTCCTGAGTTCAATTCCCAGCAACCACATGGTGGCTCACAACCATTTGTAATAGGATCCAATGCCCTCTTCTGGTGGGTCTGAAGACAGTGACAGTGTACTCATATTAAAAAACAAAAACAAAAACAAAAAACCTGAGAGATCAAACTAGAAGTGGGTCAAGGCTATACATTTTCAAAGCCCATCAAGACCAAAGTAACTTATAAAAGTGTTTAGTTGGGACTTATAGTTTCAGAAGATTAGAGTCTATGATCATCATGGCAGGGAGCATGACAGCAGGCAAGCAGGCATGGTGCTGAAGCAGTAGCTTAGAGCTTACATCTTTATCTATAAGGATGAGGCAGAGAGAGCTGACTGCAAATGGTGTAGGCTTTTGAAGCCTCAAACTCACTCCAGTGATATACCTCTTCCAACAAGGCCACACCTTCTAATCCTTTCTCAAAGTCCCACCAATTGGACTGAGGATCAAACATTCAAATATATGAACCAATGGGGGCTATCAGCCACTGACTGGGAACCAAGCATTCAACTACTTGAGCTTCTAGGAGACATTTTTCAATCAAACTACCAAAAGCATTTTCAGTCTATGATTTTTCAAAATGTCACAATAGAACTTCACTGTGAGCAGGAAAGCCTCTGTAATACTGATTGGATTTTGGCTTCATTTTTTTTTGATAAATTTATTTTATTTTATGTGTATGAAAAGTTTTGCCTGCATGTATATAATATACACATGTGTATATTATACACACATTAGTATCACATGTGTGTTTAGTGCTCACAGAGGTTGGATGTAGCATTTGATCCCTAAAATTTGAGCTGTGGATGGTTGTGACCTGCTATGTGAGAACTAGAAATCATACCCAGGTGCTTTGCAAGGGCAACAGGTGGACTTACCTGCTGAGCCATCTCTCTAGCCCCTTGGATTTTTAACATTTTGTCCTCTTCTTCCTCTTTGTTTTTCCTTTATCTTCCCTGACATCTCCAATGATCCTTTTCTCATTTTCTTTTATGTTTTTAAGATGTAATAATTTGTTGATATATTTTAGTAATGATTATTCTAGGATGATTCCTCTGAATCTACAGTGCATCCTTCATACATGAACTCAAGCTGTCTTTTGGGTTGGGCAGTTTTCTTGAATTCTATCTTAAGACATTTTCTTTATTTACTAATGTTTACTTCTCCCCACCATGATGGACTCTTATCCCTTCAGTTTTCTCATCACTGGGACTCCAACTACAAGTAGGCTGAATCTCTGCTTGGCTTGCACGTTTTTGTTATATAATTTGTGTGCTTGTTATGTCTGTATTACAGTGACTGATTATGTAATACTGAATGGGGGATTTACTTTGGCTCACAAACTCATGGCTGTTTGGTCCTTTGCTCTTGGGTAGGACATGACAGCTGAGGTGTGAGATGGGAGCTCTTGTTTACTTTGAACTGGAATCAGAGAATGACAGGAAAGGCCCAGGGCATGGTACTTACAACCAAAGATGTATTTACAGTGATCCACTTCCTGTAGCTAAGTCCCATCTCCAGCATTTCTAGACCATCCTGAAATCGTGTCACCAGCTGGAAACTAAATGTTCAAAATACCAGCCAGCGGAGAGACTTCATATTTAAACTCTTCAGTTGGCTTCCTTATTTCAGCTTTATCCTGCATGTGTTTTTGAAAATTTATGTTTTCAGTGGCCTTATTCCCCTTGTATTTTACTTAATTTCTAAATGGCCCTTTCCTTCTTCTATTTTGTTTTTTTAATTTTGACAATTTCTTTTTTATATAATTATATTTTGGTCATAGCTCACCTGAAATCCTGTGGTTTTGCTTTGTGGTTTTATCCTCTGACTATAGCTACTTTATAAAATTATTAAAAGTTAGATTGCAACACTAGGTTCTATGGACCTTTTTCCAGTTTTATGGTGTTATTTCCCAAATGGCTTTGAATTTCTATAGGAACATTGTATTGCTAATTTTTACTGATTTTCTTGATATACGGTAGGTGCATTTTTTTTCTTATAATACAACGAAGTTAGTTTTTGTTTTTGTTTTTGGATTGTTTCAGGAAACTTCTGTAGGTTATAGAAAGAGTGAGGATACCTATCCAGCTGTACTGCTCGAAGATTCCTGATTTTCTTTCTGCAACATGCCCATGCCTCCTCTTACTCTCGACTTCCAACTTAGCTTCTATCTTCAAGCTCAAGATTTCCAAACTCTTATAGGACACTGTTTCCACAGAATAACTTTAACTACCCAGGTGTTACAGTTGGAATCCAGTATGTCCCCATCAGCTCATGATTTGAATACTTGGTCCCCAGATGGCTGTGCTACTTTGGAAGGATATGAAAACGTGCAAGCTGAGATGGAGGATGTAGGTCACCCAGGGTGGATTCCTGGGGGTGTATTATTTCTGGCTAAAGCTTGCCTATTCTTTACTTCCTACCCAACCACAAAGTGAACTTTCTCTCAATATGTACTGCTGCCTTGATATCCTGCCCAAGTACATGGCTTGAGTGACCATAAGTTGAACCCTCACAAAACATTAAGCAAGATAGTTACCTCACGTTGTAAATAGTGCACAGCAAAGTGTGAGAAAGGGCAGGAAGTGTGGGTAAGATCTTGCAGTAAAAGACATAAAAAGTCTTCAGTAGATATGATTTGTAAGTTGTTTTTCTTAGATATTTAGATCACAGCAATGTAAAAATAATATTTCAGGTGATGCATTCACTCTTAGCGGAAATATTTTGCTCATGGTTTCATGATCTCTCTTCTGTGAGTCCCAGAATGCACTTTGCAGGTCGTTTTTGTTGTTGTTGTTGTTGCTTTGTCTACTTCATAGCCTAATTTGTCTCTTTCAGGTCACTGGACTGAGGTCACTGGACTGGGCATAGTTCCTGCAGACATTTTAGGTCTTTTACTGCAAGACCTTGCTTTTTTCACACGTTGTCATGCATTATTTACAATGTGATGTTTGTCATTTCTCTTTGTCTCTTAATTTCACTGCAAAGTAGCTTATAGGGTCCCCTCCCCATTTTTCTTATTGCTTATCTTTTTTTTTTTTTCAAAAGAAAATACACAAAAGTGAGAAGGCGCATACCTGAACTGCCTTGGTGTTCCTGCGGGAAGTCCAGGGGTGAGAGGATGGTACTGCAGAGGAGACACAAACAAGCTGGACTGTACCCAGCAGGCTCTCAGCAAAGGTTCCTCATTTCTGTTGGTTTACATGACAGCGAAGCATGAACTTATTTGGGAGTTTAACTTCAGAGGCAATGTGGTGATAAGAAGTCAGTCATAAGAAATAGATAGAAATAGATAGGAATCGGAGGGATTTGTTAGAATTGTAAAATTAATTTTTCTACTGCCCCAGTTTCTGTGCATGGAAGTGTCATCGTATGGAGCAAATGTTTCTAGGTACACTTGGAATTGGGGTGAATTTCTGATGCTTTTTATTTGAGACTGCTTATAGTTGCAAAATTTCTAAGTGTGTTTCTTAAGTGATGAGACTTTTCAAGGTTATTTCTCTACTGAATTAATCCTATCCCTTCTTCAAAGAAGTGTACCCACTTCATTTAAGTGTAAATTTCTGGTAGCAGCAGGAAGGAGTTTTATTGTATGGAAAGCGTAGTTCCTACTTTAATTGAAATTCTTGTTCCAAGTCAAGAACTCACACTGTTCTCCCGACAACATTCACTAATTTCCAGTACAATGAGTCCAAAGTAAAGGTTCTTGAAGAATTAAGTATACAATGCACATCTGTGAGAATAACAAAACTCCAAAATAAGAGCAAGGAGGTCATGTGGGAGCTTTCATTCAGGACTGCTGGTCAGAGCACCAAGCAATCCACTCAGGATTGCTGGCGAGAGCACAAAGCGATACAGTTTTTGGGGATATGGTGTAATGGCTTCATATATAACCTAACAACCCACAGATGATATGTCTTGCTGTGGGCTGACTCAAGGGCTTTGAATTCTTATGTCTACACACACAAACTTGTGTGTGCAAACAGCCATATTCACAAGTGCCTCAAATCTCCAACAACCAAAGTACCCTTCTTTAGGTACTTGGATAATCTGTGGTGTATCCAAATAATGGAATATTTAAGGGTAAAATAGAAATGAACTATTAAGCCTGGAAAGACATAGAAGAATTTTTAAAACTATCTTGCTTTAAAAAGCAAGAAAGGAGGCCATCAGCAAAGGTCACACACTATGAGATTCCAACTATAGAACATTCTAGAAAAGGCAAAACTACAAGGACAGTAAAAACCTGTGTTTGCTAGAACTTGGGTCGAAGGAGGGATGTATGAACTGATGGAGCACTTGGGCTTCAGAAGCAGTGAAAGTATTCATATACAACTAAGTAAAATGGAAAGAAGTTAATATGTGTTCACTAACATCTGCAGAATGGACAAAATCATCCAAGCGAACCTTTTAAGCTATGACCTTCTTCTTCTTCTTCTTCATCTTTGTTTTTTGTTTTTTTTTTTTTTGGTTTTTCGAGACAGGGTTTCTCTGTGTAGCCCTGGTTGTCCTGGAACTCACTCTGTAGACCAGGCTGGCCTCGAACTCAGAAATCCACCTGCCTCTGGCTCCCACGTGCTGGGATTAAAGGCGTGAACCACCACTGCCCAGCAAGCTATGACCTTGTTAATAGCAATATGCCAATATGGTCTCATCAATTAAAGCAAGCTCACTACACTAGTGGGATGTGGTGGGGACTGTGTGACATTTGGTTTACAACTGCTCACAAAATAAATATTTTCTTAAAAAAACTGTTCTAAATTTCAGTTCTGTCTTAGAAGCTTGGGTAAGGAGATTCTAGATCAGTGAGGAAAGGAGTCTTTATACTAAGGCCTCTTATTACAGAAATGGTCAGGGGTGAGCAATGTAGAGAAGAACTAACATCCCCAAACCTCTGATGGTCCTGAGACAGAAAGTGCCGTACTTATCTGAACATAGGAAGGGGTCTCTGGAATTACTGGAGAGGGCCCAGGGCCAGGAATTGAATAGAGAAGAATCTCTATAAGGAAGAGAGATGTTTGGGAAAGGAAGTTCCCAGAGAAGGAGATTCTGGTCTGCAGGTAGAAGGCTAGGATCCTTGGAGTGAGGTGAGAAGTAAGAACGTAGCTGGATGCTTGATGCTGCACCATTGAGCATGGATGGGGGAATGCATGAATCTCCCTGGGAGGAGAAGTAGAATACATTTCACGGGTGGACTGGGGGTATGTGGGGGAAGGAAACAGGAAGGATCAGGTAGGAGGGTGTGGGTAGAGGGAGAGAGTACTGGGATAAATAACTGGAATTGAGAAGCATTTTGGAGGAGTTGTGGAAACCTAGTAATGGAAACTCCCTGAAATCTATGAGGCTCCCTAGTAAAGGCTCCTAGTAATGTCAGATATGGAGCCAGAATCTGTCATCTTCTATAACCAGGCAAAGTTTCCAGTGGTGGGACTGGGACATCAACCCAGCCCTAAAATCTTTGACCTAAAATTTGTCCTGCCTGAAAGATGTGCTGGGGTAATTGTGGTGCAGAACTTGTGGGAGTGGCCATCCAATGACTGGTCCAACTTAAGACCTGTGCCATGAGACAGAGCTTGTGCCTGGATGGCCAGGAACTAGAAGTTGGATAGGTCAGAGACTTAGGATAGAGGCTTTAGTTATGTTTAGTCACACATAGCTGGTTAAAAAAAAGTCAATGAAATGATTCCTAATGATACTCTGCTATATTCATTGACTTGATTAGCTTAGTCGGCATCAGAGAGGGTTATCCAGCAGTGGATGGAAGCCGATGCAGAGACCCACAGCCAAACATTAGCTTGGAGGACCCTATGGAAGAATGGGGAGGAAGGATTGTAGGAACCATAGGGGTCCAGGCAGCACAAGAACAGGGCCCACAGAATCACCTATGAAGGACTCATCAAGGCTCATAGAGACTGAAGCGGTAACCATGGAGCCTGCATGGGTCTGTGCTAGGCCCTCTGTGTATAAGTATGGTTGTGTTGCTTGGTGTTCTTGTGGGACTCCTAGCAGTGGGAGTTGGGCTGTCTTCAGCTCTTTTGCCGACCCTTGGGACCGTTTTCCTCCTCCTGGGTTGGCTTGTCCAGCCTTGATATGAGGGTTTGCACCTAGGCTTATTGTAACCTGTTATGCCATACCTGGGAGGCCTGATGTTTTCTGAAGGGAAATGGAGAAAGAGTGGATCTGGGGGAGGGAAGATGCTGGAGAGTGACTGAGAAGCACGAAGGGAGGGAGGGAAAATTGGTCAGGATGTAATGTGTGAGAAGGAAAAAAAAGAAAGAAACAGAAGTTCAGAATTGTCATGAAGCGAGTCAGTGCAAAAGCAGATTCAACCACTGCCACTTCTGTGCTCTCCACTTTGAAAGTGGCAGTGAAAGACAGGTCTAGTCTCTTTCACTTCATCTTCAAAACCGTCGTTTGCATAGGCTGCCTTTTACCCAAGCAACTAGAGGCCTCCTGGCGCTTCCAATAGACCAGAGCTAGGAAATGAGAAAAATCCCAAGCTCTGAACTGCAGATGAACTTTGCATATTTTTAGCAGGCCCTCTTTCTATATTTGGTGGGCCCTGCTTCTGTTTTTCATTAAGACTAGAATTTCAATTACATTAAAAAAACTTCAAGATGCATTATCAGTGCGCGTAGTGATTGCAGCATCTAGGAACTCGAAACAGGAGGACTGTAAGTCCCAGTGTAGCCTGACCCTTCCTAGCCAAGCCCTCTGCTAAAAACCAAAACCCAAAGTAAATTTGATTTAAAACTGTATTCTTATCATCCTCCCCACTCCCCAGTTCCTGCTTTGGGTATCATCACCTGTCCTGGAAGAGAATGTGGGCTCTTCGCTTAGGGACATGCACTGTTAGAGGCAACAGCATCAGCAGCACAGGCAGCCATCTCTGTAAAACCTGTCCACATCATTCACTTTAACATGGCAGTATAAATGCAGGTTCTAGTTGGAGGAAGATAGTGGATTAAATGACAGCTTGTCATTTTCTTGTCTCTTTTGCTTGGGCGTGTGCAAGTACACTATTTCAGCCATCAGTAGGATCCACCCGATCCAGCCCTTTGAAGAAGAATCACAGTTTATTTCTCTTTTCCCCAATTCAAGACTAGCTGTACCTTCTTAGTGAGACATGTAATGTTTTCAACTGTGCTGTTTACCATGGACTCTTTTGCCTACCGTCTTGGCTGTAAAGTGTCTCTATCAGACCCTATACTTTAGGCATAGAAAATATGTGCATTTTACTTGCATATACAAATAGACATTAGCTTGTGGTGTTGAGGGGCACAGAGTTCAGTAGGATGTGTGTGTGTGTGTGTGTGTGTGTGTGTGTGTGTGTATGGAGAAAATACACTGTTCTGGAAGTTGTTAGACAAACACACGCATGCACATGCACATAGATGCACACCCACACACACCCACAAACACACACACTCACACTCACACACACTCACACTCACATACACACACACGCACGTGCACAAACATGCACACACATGCACGCACACACACACGCACGCACACATGCACACACACGCGCACATGCATGCACATATGCACGCACACACATGCACTCACACACAAACACATGCACACACACACTCATACACACACATGCAGTGCACACACATGCACACACACTCACGCACACACACGCGCATACACACGCACACACACTCACACACACGCGCATACACACGCACACACGTGCACACGCATGCACATATGCACACACACATGCACTCACACACAAGCACACGCACACACACTCTCACACACACACGCAGTGCACACACATGCACACACATGCATGCA
>JADRCH010000243.1:4418798-4511424 GCA_019843965.1 Rhynchomys soricoides
ACACACGCAGTGCACACACATGCACACACATGCATGCACACACGCGCATACACACGCACACACACGCGCACACACACGCACACACGCACACAGCTATTCCAGATCTTGTATCATGTAACAACACTCATATTCTTGAATACAAAAAGAAATACTTAGAGTTGTGCTTTTAAGACTTATTTTACTTTTAATTATGTGTGTGTACATGTGTACGTGTGTACGTGTGTATGTGTGTACGTGTGTGTGTGTGCGCACACACACACACACACACATAAATGCGAACATCCTCGGGGACCAGAGGGGTCAGAATCTCTGGAGCTGGAGTTGCAGGCCACTGTGAGCCACCTGACTTGAATGCTGGGAATAGAACTCAGGTCCTTTGAAACAGCAATATGAGTCCTTAACCTATGAGCCATCTCTCCTGTTCCTAGTTTTGATAATTGCCTGTGGGCATGCATTATTATATCATTCCTGCAAAAACAAAACAAAGCAAAACCAACTCCCCCCAAACAAAAACAACAACAAAAAACAAACAAAAAACCAAAAAACCAAAACAACAACAAAACAAAACAAAAAAAAACCTGTGAGTTTTCCCCATGTAAATGAAAGCTAAATTTAATTGTTTTTTAAATGGAAAACATTTGGTTTTGATATTTTTTACATGACTAATCCATTGCAGTGGATACTATCAAGTGTATTTTTGGAATAAAACCCCCAATTATTTATCTAGACGAAGTATAAAATGTTTTCACAGAACTGGGTCACTTTCACAAATATGTCTCATCGGCCATCGTAGGAGCAATCCTATCCCACAGGAATGTTAGTGTTTTACACCGTAATTTCGGAAACACATTTTTTTTTTTATTCCCAGGAAAAATGGTTAACCATAGCAGTTGTAAGTGTAAGATATGTGTATTTATATAAATACACATAGTCTAATGAAAGAAGACTGCCCACTGTTAGTAAAGGTCAAAAGCAGGAATGGAAGAGATGGCTCAACGGGCAAGAACACTTGCTGTTCAAGAATCGGGAACTGAGTTCAAACCCCTGGCACCCATGCAAGGAATAAAGACATGGCCATCAGAGTAAGTGTTCAGAGGAAGTAACCATGCTATAAGTGTGGCATGCAGTACTGAGACGGATGCAGATGCTCACAGCCAACCATTGGACTGAGGTCCGGGACCCTTATGGAAGAGTTAGGAGAAGGACCGAAGGAGCTGAAGGGGACAGCAACCCCATAGAGTTGGCAACAGTGTCAACTAATGGGACCTCTCAGAGCTTCCACAGACTAAGCCACCAACCAAAGAGCATACAAGGGCTGGTCCTCGGCCCCAGGCACATGTGTAGCAGAGGACTGCCTTGTGTGGCCTCAGTGGGAGAGGATGTGCCTAATCCTGTATCTGGAGACTTGAGGCCCCAGGGAAGGGAGATGTAGTGATGTGGGATTGGGGTGGTGGTGGGGTTTGAGGTGGGTGTAGGTAGGTGAGGGGGTAGGTGGGCCAGTGGGTGAGCACCCTCTCAGAGACAAAGGGGATGGGGATGGGGTGGAGAACTCTTGGAAGAGGGGACTGGGAAGAGGGGCAACATTTGGAATGCAAATAAATAAAATAATTTTAAAAAAACAAGAAAGAAAAAGAAATGGAAAGCATAATGGTTAGGAATGAAAAGGCAAAACTCGGTCCGTGACATGGCAGTATAAGTAGAGAACCACAAAGTTTTGAGAAAACAAAACCTGTAACTGATTTGTGGTTATGATGAGGCTGCAGGATACAAGATTAATAGAAAAAGGAAACTGCTTTCCTTTATAAATTATCAAGGAAGGGCATTTAAAATCAAAATACAATACTACCTATGTTAGCATCCTAAAATTAAATACTCAGGTATTTATTTAAATACTTGGGCACAAATCTGATGCTGTGTTTGAGATACATATGAGAAAAATCATAAAGTTCTGATGAAAGAAATTAATGAAGATCTAAATAAATGAAGAGATATTCCCCATTCGTGGAAAGAAAATGCTCAATCAAATTGTCAGGGGCTTCTGATCACATTGGTACCTTCAACACACTCCCCAATCAGAATCCCAGCACACTGGAGGACATTGGTGAGCTGGTGCTACTGTTTATGTTACGGCCATGTGCATGTGCGTGTCTGTGTGGTTTATGTATGTGTATATATGTTAGTGTGCATATATGTGTGTGTACATGCATACGTGTAGATTGTGTATGTGCATGTATATGTGAGTGTACATGTGTAACATGTGTATATGTGTATTGTGTTTAAGTATGTATGTGTATATATGTATGCAAACATGTGTGCGTGTGCACACGTACCTGCACCATTAAATAAAGTGAAGCTGGAGAACTTTAACACTACCCAAGACTTAGTGTAAAGGTGCAGTAATCATGACAGTGTGGAATAAGCCAAAGCACAGGAAGAAAGGTTGGCAGATTAGAACAAGAAGTACACAAGAGTCAACAAGTTGTTGGCAAACTCACATTTGATAAGAAAAGGATGAGTATTTTTTAAACAAATGGACACATACACACACACACTTTTAAAAAACTCACAATGTAATGTTTATAGAGCTCTAGTCAGGATAACTCAAACTTGGGAGCAAGAAGATGATCTTCAATAGGTAAATAAACTACAGTGCTTTCATACAATGGTATGCTATACATGGAGAAAGAACTAGCCGTTAAGCCATGAAAAATATGGATGATGCTTAAATGTATATGGTTAAATGAAAAAAAAATTGAAAACTCTACAAATGTATGACTCTAGTTATGAAATAAGGCAAAGTTATGGAGACAGTAAAGAGACTGATAATTGTCAGGACTTAGGAGTTGGAGAAAAAGAGCAAGGAATAGATAGATAAGGCACGGGGCATTTCAGGAAAGTTAAAGTCTATTTGGTATGAGACTGTAATAGTGGACACACATGACTCGTGCTCAAATCCATAGAACTTTAAAACGTAAAAGCGAACCATAATATCAACCATGGCTTTAGTCAATAAGGATGAGTGGGTACCAGGTCGCAGGTGACCAGGGAAGGAGAGGGCGACGGACACTTGGCCAGCTCCTACACTGAGGACATAGATCCACTCGATGTAAAGAACTGTGCTGCCATGGTATGTGCTCACTGATAAGTGGATATTAGCTCAAAAGCTCCAAATACCCAAGATACAGTTCACAGACCACATGAAGTTCAAGAAGAAGGAAGACCAAAGTGTGGGTGCTTTGGTCCTTCTTAGAAAGGGGAACAAAATACTCATGGGAGCAAATACAAGACAAAGTGTAGAGCAGAGACTGAAGGAAAGGCCATCCAGAGACTGTCCCATCTGAGGATCCATCCCATATATAGTCACCAAACCACGACACTAATGTGGATGCCAAGACATGCTTGCTGACAGGAGCCTGATATAGCTGTCTCCTGAGAGGCTCTGCCAGAGCCTGACAAATACAGAGGCAGATGCTGGCAGCCAGCCATTGAACTGAGCATGGGGTCCCCAATGCAGGAGTTAAAGAAAGGACTGAAGGAGCTGAAGTAGTTTGCAAACCCATAGGAAGAACAGCAATATCAACCAACCAGACCCCCCAGAGCTCCCAGGGACTAAACCACCAACCAAGGAATACACATGGAAGTACCCATGGCTCCAGCTGCATATGTAGCAGAGGATGGCCTTGTCATGCATCGATGGGAGGAGAGGTCCTTGGTCCTATGAAGGCTCGACTGAAGGCTCAATAGATGCCCCAGTGCAGGCGAATCGCAGCGGAAGTGGGTGGGTGAGTGGAGGAACACCCTCACAGAAGCAGGAGGAAGGGGCATGGGAAAGGTTATTTCCAGGAAGGGGGGAAATCTGGAAAGGGGCTAACATTTGAAATGTAAATAAAGAAAATATCCAATAAAAAAATAAGCAACATGCTAAAAAACAAAACAAAACAAAACAAAACAAAAAGAACTGTGCTACTCAGCCAAAATGCCTGACAAAATACACACGGCAGGAAAGCTTTTGGCTCATGGTTTCTGATGCATTAGGCCATGGTAAGATGGTTCCAATTGCTTTTATTTTTAATTTAATTTTTTATTAATCATTTTATTCATTTACATTTCAAATGATATATCCCTTCCCGGTTATCCCTCCACAAACCCCCCTCCCATCTTCCTTCTACACCCTCCACTTTGCTCCTATGAGGATGCTCCTCCAACCACTCCCACCTCACCACTCTAGCATCCCCCTACGCTGGGGCATCAAGCCTCCCTCCCCTCCCACTGATGTCTCTGCTACATATGTGTCTGGAGCCATGGATCCTTCTGTGTCTACTCTTTAGTTGGTGGTTTAGTCTCTGGGATCTCTGGGTGGTTTGGTTTCTGAGATCTCTGGGTGGTTTGGTTAGTTGATATTGTTCTTCTTATGGGGTTGCAATCCCCTTCAGCTCCTTCAGTCCTTACCTTAGTTCTTCCATTGGGGTCCCTGGGCTCAGTCTGATGGTTGGCTGTGAGCATCTGCATCTGTATAGGTCAGGTGCTGGTAGAACTGGTTCCCTGAGAAGTTCTACCAGCACCTATTCACTTGTTTTTAAAATGGTGGAGGTGAATGTTTGGTAGCAGGAGTGGGTGGTGGAGTGAGATGCTTGCCTCATTCCATTCAGTAAGTAAAAGTAGAAGGGCGAGGTCTGGGCAAGAGATGATCCTCAGGAGCATGTCCTCAGTGGTCCCCTTCTTTACACTGTATCCTGTACCTTAAGTTTTCATCTCCCCTCAAAGCCTATAAAGCCACAGACCCATCAGTGGATCAATCTGATGATGAGGCTAGAGTCATCATAGTCCAGTCACTTCAGTTTCAGCACCACCTCTGAACATTGCTGTGTTGAGGACCTACCTTTTAAAGTACGAGCCTTCGGTGGAATGTTTCACCTCCTAACCGAGACAGCATCACGATGCAACTCAAGAGAACCTTATCCCTAAGTTTGTAAATTCTGGATTTGTATTTAAAAGTAGTCCCAGACCCTCTTGACACAGGACCTTCTTCTTAGCACATCTTGTATCCTCACCGCAGTCCTCTCTGAGATCAAGTTGCTACCTTATTGAACCTGTGATCATCAATGTCTATGATGATGTGAAAAGATCATTAAAAGGTAATGACGTATTTCCATTAAGTAAGTGGGAAATTTGAAACGTACAAGCCATGAGAGAAACTCTAGTGCTCTGGATGGGGAACTGTGGTTCTCTGATTCCCTCCTCTGAGGTGGGGAGGGCCCTGGGCTCTGAGTTTATTTGGATAATGAAACTGCAGGGACTTTTGTCAAACAGACTGTTCTCCATCCTGGATTGCTGAGAGGGCAGAATTCAGTCGTTAGAACAACATCTTCCTGGACAAATGTCCCTCTTGCATATTGGAATGGGACAAAAGGTATCTGCAGGGTTTGGGATTTTAGCAAGTAGACAGGCATTTGAGAGTTCTGGGCTGCTGCTTTTTCAACTTGTATTTTGGGTTTATTTACCTCCCCCTCTCCCCAGGAGAATAGACAGTTTGTAAGCTGGGAAAAATTGTTAATAGACTCTCAGCTTTATAAAAAACAAAAAGACTTATTTTATTTTTTCTTGGTGTATGCATCTGCTCTGTGTATGCAGGTGTCTGGGGAGGCCAATGGAGGGTTTCCGATCCCCTGGAGCTGGAGTTATAAACAGTTATGAGTTGTCTAATATGTTCTTTGGAAATCAAGCTTGTGTCCACTGGAAAATCGACATGCACTCTTAATCACTGAGACATCGCTCCTGCCAGAGTCAGAGTTGTTACTGTCACCACTGATAATGCCTGACAAAAACCAGTGAGCCAATCAAAATCAGTGATGAGCAGGTGCTGTGGATCCAACCCCTGATGTTCCTATTTTGTCTCACACAGAAACGGTTCCGTTAAGGTCATCAAGGTGCTTTAATAATCAGTCAGATTGGGGGGGTAGGGGAATTCTTTCCTCTGCCAAGTCAGTTCCCATTCTACAAATTGGGGCCAGAGGAAGTTTAATGAAAAAGTAAGGTCTGAACATTAAAGCGTCCAGCAGGTAGAAGGCTCCCTGTGAACACTCGTTCCTTCTTCCTCTCTCTGTTTTTTGCAGAAAAGATTTGTAATAAGAACAACGGAACAGAATGGTGTTTACCTGCTGGTCTGTTCAGATAAAAAAGAGGTAGATTTTCTCATTGAACAAATGCTTTTCATGTGACCGTGCTTGCTGGGTTAGAGAACAGCAATGTCGTCCTAAGATGCAAGTCAATGGTTCAAGGAGCTTCTGGTGTTCAGAAGAGAGAAAACCCATGAGACAAGGCAGGGCTGTTGCAAATGGGCCAGTAATAAATGCTCTGGAAGTGTGTAGGCAAAGCAAGGCCATTGTGATTGGAACAATGACAGGAACAGGGAGAAAGTGGTGCCTACCAAGTGCTTATATGCTGGTGCAATAAAAACTTTATACCAGTCACACCTGACTCCTCTGCCAGTCTCCTTATGGTGTCAGGGGCTAGGGAAAATTCTAGACAACAGGACCATTTTTCACAAATGGAGGTGACAGTTGGAAGAAGGTATTATCTCTTTGTCACAAGAATTTAAAGTCAGTTCGAAGGCAAGACAGCTTATTTTCTAGTCTGTTTATGTAATTTTATCTAAACTCCATTTCCATGAATCAGGGCCATCAAAATAAGTGGATTTATAGTACCATATGGACAATTTAGGGATTATATAGAAATGCCACTAATTTAAAAAGATGAGAAGAAAAAAAAAAGATTTTTGCTTGGCACACCCACCCGAGAACTAACTCACGATTCTAGCTCCAGTGTGGACTAACTTGGCTCCAAGGCCTTTGGAACACGACTGTCTTGTGTCCTCTTTTACCCCCTTCAGGCACTGGCTGAAAAATTGTTTTGTTTTCTTTCTTTTTAAGGACTCTCCTTGAATTTTCTCCTTACTGTTGCTCTGTACGAAATTCAGGGACACAGAGTTGCTGGACGGTTTGGAGCCTCTCCCGGAAAGCTAACCTTCTCTGAAGGGGGTGTCTCTGAGAAAAGGAAATGCTTGCTTTTCAAAAACTGCAGGGCAGTGTCCTTTCTGCATAGTCAGGGAAATTTCGTGCTCAGATAAGGGAATTGAGAACAGTTGGCTGTGACTGCCTGAAGACTCAACAAGGACAAATGTTGAGGAGCCATTACCCAGGAGCCAAGGTCTCTTTGTTTACACTCCTTGTAGCATTTCCTGCATTCCACTTTTAATGGCTCCAATATCAGAGTCTGGTCTGCTTGGAAAAATCTATAGGGAATCAGCTGAGGCTGGAGACCTTTGCTTCCATTCATTCATTTGTTAGCTCATCCATTCTTTCCTTTGAGAAAAGTTTTCTGTTGCTGAAACACATTGGTTACATAAACTGCTGTGGTTTTCTAGGGGAAAGTTTCGAAGCAGCTGGTTTCCTTTATCTTTTTCCTCTGAAGACAGTGGGAGGCAGAGTTTCAAGAGTTAGCCACATTGAATGGTGATTTCCCCCCCTCCCTTTGGGTGGTTGAAGCACATTTACTAAGGAAATATTTGACAGTAAAGGGTATAGTTTTCCATGTTAACTCTCCCTTCAGAGTCTGGGAATGAGCAGAAAAGACTTGAGGGTGTAAAACAAACAAGCAGTCAGTCAGTGTTTTAGGTCTATGCAGCATGAGTCTGTTTCTAGCCACTGTCCAGCTAGGAATGTGTCTTATTTTTGGCAAATGCATCCTGCTTCAGGTTTTGGCTTGATCTGGTTTCTGTTGTGATAACACAGTTCATCTCGTGGTCTGTTTCAGTTGTCACATCCCCATCAGTTCCGCACTAACACGATCTGGTGTTTATGTATCGGTATGTATCAATAGCCTTGTGGTCAGTTCTGAACCTGAAGTCTCTTCAGAGAGGGTGTTGATACAGGACTGTGCATGGGGATGTGTCCAGAATGCTATGAGCAATGGAATATCATAAAGGAAGAGGACATTTGCTCACACCCGGAAGGAGTGTTCACTTATCAAAGCAAATGTCAAGATGCTAGTGTGAACCCGAGTGGCTCAGAGCAGTGAGCCAGCCCCAGGGAAATGTGTAATGCAGTTAAAGCTGCTGTCTGAGGTGTGCTGTGCTCCCTCTTCCACCTCCCTTCCCTTCGATAGACCCACTGTTACCCCACACATACCTTTTTCAAGTTTCCAGAGTGGGCCTGAGACATATTTCATCCAGCACATAGAAAAGCTCAGTTTGGTATTTCGTGGGATTTTTTAACATAAGTAAAGGAAACCTTAAGCATGGGCTATTACATGTCTGGGAGCCAGTGAGATGGTCTATAGGGGTCAGGGCAGACAGATCCCCGTGAACAAGTGATGAAGCAGGTCTAACTGACTCCTGTTCATTCTCTGTTTTATTTTTAAGACATGGATTCTTGAGATCAAATTTAGGTTCTTGCAAGGCAAACACTGTAGCAACGGAGCCATCTTCCTGGCCTCTACCCATGTTCATTAATAGAAAGTGATGTGTGGATGCCATGGTGCATATGTGGAGGTCAGGACAACTTCTAGCATTTGACAATATCCTTCTGCCATGTTGAACCTGGGCATCGAACTCAGGTTGTCAATCTTGGCAGCAAATGCCTTCACCTACTAAGTCATCTCACTGGCCTGCCAGACTCTTCTACCTTTTCCTCTTCCCCCCTCCTTCTCCCTCCTGTCACTCCTTCTCCTCCACATCCTCCTCTTCCTTCTCCTCATGTATTAAATCCTGTGTTGCCTTGAATGTCTGTCTCTCTTGCTTCTGTTTCTATCCGAAGCATCATATTCTGTCAATAGGTTCTTCCATTTAAAATCCTTTTTATATTGTGGCTCTTTAGTGATCAGCACTGGACCTTTCTCTAAATTTTCTTGAATTTATCTTGCTCAACTGCCAAGGTTTTAAAAACAGCTGTCTTCTAAATTTTAATTGTCATCTTTCTGAGAGGAATACTCATAAACATGTTTACTCAACAGTTCAAAATAAGCTCTAAAAACTTGCTTTCTTTTTTTAAAATACAGGGTCTGTCTATGTTGTAGTTCTATCATCTATCATGGAACGTGCTATATACATTGGCCTGACCTCAAAAATCACAGAGACCCACCTGCCACTGCCTCTGTCTCTCAAGTGTTGGAATTACATCTGACAGTCCCACCTTATTTTCAATTTTAAAAGCAATGACACCACCAGCACTACTACCATCACCACCACCACCACCACCACCACCACCACCATCACCACCACCATCACCACCACCACCACCACCACCACCACCACCATCATCACCACCACCACCACCACCACCATCACCACCACCACCATCATCATCACCACCACCACCACCATCATCACCACCACCATCACCACCACCACCACCACCACCACCACCACCACCACCATCATCTCCACCACCACCATCATCATCACTACCATCACCATCACCACCACCACCATCATCATCACCACCATCACCACCATCACCACCACCACCACCACCACCATCACCACAACCACCACCACCACCGCCATCATCACCACCACCACCACCACCCCCACCACTACCATAACGACAACCACCATCTAACATGTCCATTCTTATGCTAAAAACTCAAGAACAGTATCCTTTTTTAAAAACCTGCCTTCACTTCCTTAGTCCACTGAATCAGAATCCCATCAGCTCTATTATCACAGCATATCTGAAGCCCATTCTCATCTTCATATCCATTGCTGTCACTGTAATATATTATGAAATTGAAATGCTCCCTAATGAACTAAGGAAGCATCATCCACCATTGTAATTTGTAAACTGTCGACTCTTCCCTGTGCTCTGTGGGGCAGTGATCTGTGACAGGCAGTCTGGCACCTGACTGAGCACAAGCGTAAACTCTGGGGGACCCAGTGGAATCCACAAGGGACCAGAAACGTTATGCCAATGCTCCCGGGATGCTTTTGGCTCCAGTCACGGTCATGTACCACCCCTCCTCAGGTAGAGGCGTGGCCACACAGCCCCAAGCCATCCCCATGTTAATGAGACACCTAGAGGCTCAGCCATGCCCCTTCCCAGTTACTATATCTGCCTCACCTCTCCCAGAGGGGCAGGGGTACAATTCCATCCACACCACTCTCCACACGATGAAAAAAGCATCTTAGAATTACTGATTGTCTCTTCCTCTGGACCAGCCGTTGGAAGTGAGGGATCCAGCCATCGATTAAGGAGCCCTGTCTAATCTCTCACCAAGGGCTTCCCAGCGCTCCCAGACAGTACCCATTCACCCAAGCCTAAGCAGCTAGCCTGACGCCCCAAGCTGCGGAGACCTGGTCCTGGCAGGAACCCCAGATGCACTCTGGCTAGCCCATCTGCGGCATCCTGCAGCGACTGCGGTGTCCTGGGCTAGAGAACCCATGGAGACAGCTGCTGCGAGTTCCCCGGAAATGGCCCTCTCCCCCACCCACGGGCAGAGCCCACTAAGGCTCCCCACAGCCCCCATCTGCCCATCGGACAGTTTGGGAAGACACGAGGCCACTTCCTGCGTGTCTCCTGTCCCACCCAGAGCTGACACGTGGGGCTTCTTTCCACCATGCCAGGTTTTATCCAACAGGGCTCTACGATAATTTCTTCATTAATATCTCTGCCTCCACCTGTTTTCTACCCTCATTCATAAATGCACATGAAAAGTAAAAGTACAGTGGTTCAGTGGGAATATTCTGGGAATCTGTGACTAGGGCTTGAATCCTGGCTCTTTCATCAAGCCTGTGAGTTGAGAATTGAAATGGAAGCAACTATAATGATTCTGGTACCAACACGTACCCAATGGAATCATTATAATAATTGGATGAACATTTTCCAGTTGATGAAGTGAGGTTTTTTTTTTAATGAATAGAATACTGCCTACCATACAAAACTCTTATTAAAATATAAATTAGATCATGCTACTGAAATCTGCTAATGGCTTCTGACATAGTTGCTTAAAATTTCAATCTGCAAACCAGCTCTTCCATGCTCACATGTCTTGGCCTTGCCTCTACCCTGACCTCATTTCAGGTCACCTCCTCTGACTCTAAGCTCTATACAGGCAGGCCTTCTGTCTCCCTGCTATCTCAAGAGCTTTTTACCTCCCTTCTTTTGCCCTAGAATCTTCCAGTGTCTAACTGCATTACCTATTTTAAACTCTGCCTCCATGATGGATCTTAGCAACATTTTCTGGTTCCTCTATTTGCAGAAGGCACCATGCATTTAATGCTACAGTTATCCTTTGCTTCATGCACATCATTCATTACAATATTTGACAATTTTATCTGTCATTGTCTTTAGCCCTTCTTGACAAAATATAACTTCCAGGAAGCTAGAGCATGACTATTGTATTTATTGTTGGCTTGTTGATGTCCAACACAGTACCTACAATGTAAGAAGTCTTGTTAACATTCGATAAAATGAAAGAAATGAACAATTGTTGGCCCAACCTTCAGCTTCCAATAGAAAGTGATGTGTAAGCCAGGATCTAAGCTCTGTATCCTGTATGAGATAATATGCCACAAAGTACTTGCCACATGACCTATTTCATTGCTCAGTAAAGTATA
The DNA here is from genome assembly GCA_019843965.1 of Rhynchomys soricoides. Classification (NCBI taxonomy): domain Eukaryota; kingdom Metazoa; phylum Chordata; class Mammalia; order Rodentia; family Muridae; genus Rhynchomys; species Rhynchomys soricoides. The sequence continues at coordinate 4,430,410 of JADRCH010000243.1, forward strand.
TCATACTGTGGACAGTTGTCAGCCTGGAGGAAAGAGGGAAATGGACAAGCAGCCATATCCCTGTGTATTTTCCAGGATCTGACTCTAAACCTTCTCTGTGGCCTTGACGAAGCAATATACCCTAGACATTCACTTTACATCTGGAAAGTAAGGATTAGGATGTTTATTTTGAGAGTATGCCTCTTAGTAATGTTAGAAGCTACATCCATAAAAATTCAACAACATGGCCCATTAAACATGAGCTGAACAAGGTCAATACCAATAGACATGTCAAAGTGGATGGAGGAAAGCCAAAGGCCTCAACCCTACACAAAGTGCCACAGGCAACTAAGGAATGTTGAGTGTTGGAGAGATAGTCTTCCCGGGGAGAGATCACAACAATTGACTACCCAGTACCAAGTGGTCAGTCCTGAAAATAAGACATTATACAGACAGTGTATTATATTTGAGAATATATATATATAAAACAACAAAAAGGAGGCCACGAATTTTAAAGAGAGTAAGGAGGAATGTCTTAGTCAGGGTTTCTATTCCTGCACAAAGATCATGACCAAGAAGCAAGTTGGGGAGGAAAGGGTTTATTGAGCTTACACTTCCAATTGCTGTTCATCACGAAAGGAAGTCAGGAACTCAACTGACTGGAACTGGAACTCAGGCAAGTCAAGAAGCAGGAGCTGATGCAGAGGCCATGGAGGAATGCTACTTACTGGCTTGCTTGCTTCTCCTAGCTTGCTCAGCTGGCTTTCTTTCTTTCTTTCTTTCTTTCTTTCTTTCTTTCTTTTGAATGCACAAATGATCTCAATTTATTTTTTATTAAAATGCTGAGAGTTTTTACATTTTAGTATAATTGCATTATATTTTTAAAAATTTTTTGTTATTTTATTTACATTTCAAATGTTTCCCCCTTTCCAGATCTCCCCTTTGGAACCTCCCTATCTCCTTCCCCTTCCCCAGCCTCTATTGGGGTATTCTCCCACACCCACCCACTCTTGTCTTCTCTCCTTGGCATTCTCCGATAGTGAGGCATCTAACACCTTCAGGCCCAAGGGTGGCTAACAAGACCATCCTTTGCCACATATGAGGCCAGCATCATGGGTCTCTCCATGTGTATTCTTTGGTTGGTGATCCAGTCTCCAGGAGCATTGGGAAGTCAGGCCAGTGGATGCTGTTGCTCCTTCCATGGGGCTGCCAACTCCCTCAGCTCCTTCAGTCCCTTCTCTAACTCCTCCATCTGGGACCTCATGCTCAGCCCAATGGTTGTTGTGAAGAGACTCTTGAGTAGTCCGAACTTTTGGGCTAATAACAACTTATCAGTGAGTACATATGATATTCATTCTTTTGTCACTGAGTTAGCTCGCTCAGGACGATATTTTCAAGTTCCATCCATTTGCCTGTGAATTTCATGAAGTCATTGTTTTTAATAGCTGAATAGTATTCCATTGTGTAAATGCACCACATTTTCTGTGTCCATTCCTTTGTTGAGGGACATCTGGGTTGTTTCCAGCTTCTGGCTATTATAAATATTGCTGCTATAAACATAGTGGAGCATGTGTCTTTATTACATGTTGGAGCATCTTCTGGGTATATGCCCAGGAGTGGAATAGCTAGGTCCTCAGGTAGTATTATGTTTATTTTTCTGAGGGTCTGACAAACTGATTTCCAGAGAGGTTGTATCAACTTGCAATCCCACCAACAGTGGAGGAGTGATCCTCTTTCTCCACATCCTCACCAACATCTGCTGTCACCTGAGTTTTTGATCTTAGTCATTCTGACTGGTGTGAGGTGGGACCTCAGGATTGTTTTAATTTGCATTTCCCTGATGACTAAGGATGTTGAACATTTCTCTAGACGCTTCTCAGCCCTATGAGTTTCCTCAGTTGAAAATTCTCTGTTTAGCTTTGTTCCCCATTTTTTGATAGGGTTATTTGGATCTTTGGAGTCTAACTTCTTGAGATCTTTGTATATATTGGATACTAGCCCTCTATCGGACATAGGATTGGTAAAGATCTTTTCCCAATCTGTTGGTTGCCATTTTGTCCTGTTTACTGTGTCCTTTGCCTTACAGAAGCTTTGTAATTTCATGAGGTCCCATTTGTTGATTCTTCATCTTAGAGCATAAGCCATTGGTGTTCTGTTCATGAACTTTTCCCCTGTGTTCATGTGTTCAAGGTTTTCCCCATTTTCTCTTCTATTAGGTTCAGTGTATCTGGTTTTATGTGGAGGTCCTTGATCCACTTGGACTTGAGCTTTGTACAGGGAGATAGGAATGGATCAATTTGCAATCTTCTACATGTAGACCGCCAGTTGAACCAGCACCATTTGTTCAAAATGCTGTCTTTTTTCCATTGGATGGTTTTAGCTCCTTTGTCAAAGATCAAGTGACCATAAGTGTGTGGTTCATTTCTGGGTCTTCAATTCTATTCCATTGATCTACCTGCCTGTCACTGTACCAATACCACACAGTTTTTATCACTACTGCTCTGTAGTACAGCTTGAGGTCAGGGAGGCTGATTCCCACAGAAGTCCTTTTATTGTTGAGAATAATTTTTGCTATCCTGGCTGTTTTGTTATTCCATATGAATTTGAGAATTGCTCTTTCTTAGTCTATGAAGAATTGAGTTGGAATTTTGATGGGGATTGCATCGAATCTGTAGATTGCTTTCGGCAGGATGGCTATTTTAACTATATTAATCCTGCCAATCCTTGAGCATGGGAGATCTTTCCATCTTCTTGAGGTCTTCTTTGATTTCTTTCTTCAGAGACTTGAAGTTCTTGTCATACAGATCTTTCACTTGTTTGGTTAGAGTCACACCAAAATACTTTATATTGTTTGTGACTATTGTGAAGGGTGTCACTTCCCTAATTTCTTTCTCAGCCTGTTTATCTTTTGAGTATAGGAAGGCTACTGATTTGCTTGAGTTAATTCTGTATCTGGCAACTTTGCTGAAGTTGTTTATCTCAGCTGGCTTTCTTATAGAGCCCAAGACTACCAGTCCACAAGGGGCCCCCAGCCCTTGATCACTAATTGAGAAAATGCCTTACAGCTGGATCTTATGGAGGCATTTTTCTCAACTGAAACTCCTTTCTCTGTGATAACTCCAGCTTGTGTCAAGTTGACACACAAAACTAGCCAGTACAAGGGGTATATGGGAGGAGTTGGAAGAAAGAAACGGAAGGAAGAGATGATGTGATTATATTATAATCTCAAAAAAGAAAATAAAAAACATTTGAAGAATAATCAGCCAGTGCTGAGATAGTCCCTTTGGGGTATTTTAAATTGGTGAGGATTCATCTTTTCAGTGTTATTTGTTGACATCTGTATGTTCCCTGGAGTCTTGCCTGCTGTCACTTTGTCTAAAAGCATCTCCTCTTACTTTCTCTGTATTCTTTGCTCGTAATTTAAGAAATATTTCAACACACACACAATCATTCATCTTTGTCTTTGACCTTATTTTTTTCCACACCGTTTTTATTACCTAAGAAAACCTTTCTTCTATCAATACATGAAAAAATTGCCTCAGATTCACCAGAAGATGGTTTGACTCATTACCACAAAGGAGGAATGCTTTCCACATTTTCAGTTCCACTCTCCCCTAGGGCCTTTGAGCATGCCCAGAGCCTTCTAAAAGCATCTAAAAAGGTTTCATTAAATTCTTCCATTTCTATGCATTCAAATACTTCTCTAAGGATAAATTTTAAAATGTGTTAACTTAACTATTAGTGTTAATATTATAACATTATTAATGTTTATATTGAAACTATAAATGTTTGTGTTTTGGAATAATATTGTATAGAATATCAGCTACATTTGGGGTAACAGGCTTTCATTGGATTGGGAAAAACATGAGCCTCCATGGTTCATCTTTTATTGTCTAAATTCTACCAACTCTTCAAGGACCAACTCAAAGCCTATCATAGCCACAAATCTTTTTTCTATTCCTTTGTTGGGAAGTAGCTCACCTTTTCTTTGAACTGTAGCAATTCATTCCTTCATGTGTCCACAAATTTATTTATTTATTCTGTAAATATATCCTTGTGTAGATGAAAGTCTTTGCTTTCATGAAATTTATAATCTGGTCGAGGGAGCTAGCAAAGTGTCTATATACATTACATTAGATGTGATAAATTTTATGGAGAATATAAAGAATTAAAAGGTCACATATAGCATAGTTCCAGGGTTGAGATGATACCTCAAGGAAAAATGGTCTTCAACTAGAGGTCTTATAGAAGCCATGCCATAAGCTGAGGAAGGGGGGAAATGGCAAGAACAAGGCTAATGTTTTCATCCCTGTGGTGTTATAAGAAAACACTTTAGACTGGGGAGCTTAGAAGCAACAGGGATTTACTATCCATAGTTTTAGAGATTAGGAACATAACCTGTAGACTGGTGAGGGCTGTTTCTCTGGCTCATGAGACCTGCCTTTGCTGTGACCCTTCACTTAACAGAATGATAGCTTTTTGATCCCCCTTTTAGGAGGTCTAATAACCCCACACTTCGGGCTCTGCTTTTATGATCTAATCATTTCCTAAAGGTCCTGTGCCTTAATTTGCTTCTATTGGAGATTGATGCAAAACCTTCAGAATATAGCAGCCAGTGTGTGTAGAAGCCATTCATTTGCTGGAAGTCTAACAGGACATGGCAGTGTAGAGGTAACTTAATTTTTGGATGAGGATGGAGAATAAAGCCCACATGGCGGTTTACAGCTGACTGTAACTCCATGTTCAGGAAATCCAACAACATTACATGCACAGACATGCAGGCAAACCAATGCACATAAAATAAAATTAAATCATTTTCTGAGAAGTGGTGGCACATGCCTTTAATCCCAGCACTCTAGGAGGCAGAGGCACGTGGATCTCTCTGAGTTCAAGGCCAGCTTTGGTTTACAGAGAAGGTTCAGGACAGCCAGGGTTACACAGAGAGTCCCTGTCTTGAAAAATGAAAATAAATGAAACATAAGTTAAAACTTGGGGGAGGAGCAAGATTGGAAGATTAGAGGCTTGGTTGGGGACATACTATACACATTTTAAATGGCGATTTGACCTCAACGGTAGGTGTGGAGTGGATGAGCATATGGAAGAGACTGGACAGAGCTCGTTGAAGAAGTCCAGGCTAAATATGAACATTTGGAAGTCATCTGTATACAGGTAGTGCTTAAGGACTTGAAAGTAGAAGAGATCACCAATGAAGGATGTGATTATCTGTGCATTTCAATAAAGGAGTATCCACAAAATAGTTGACCACTCTTTTTGGTTATAGGAACAGTGTGTGTGCATCTGCACCAGGAGAAATGCCACTGTGAATTTGATGATATGGCTGTGCCCCAGAGCAGAAAAGTGGTAGTCACAATAGATGACACTGGGTAGTACAATCTGGGGGCTACTCACAGAGGGACTCATCCTCCATGCTAAGATGGCTCCTGCTAAATAAGAGACTGGAGGCAGATGCATTAAGAATGAAGGAAACAAAACCGAGACAATGAAATTTATATAGTGAGAAAGGAATATAGCATCATTTATCCACTGAGCTGTTTACTAATTCAGTAGGTTAGTCAACAAAGCTGGGGTCACTATACAACTCTAAGGGCATTTGTGAGACTGTTTAAAGTGCACAGATAATCACATCCTTTGTTCTACATTTCATTATTTATTTATTTATTTATTTATTTATTTATTTTGATACTTTATGTACATTTCAAATGTTTCCCTTTTTCCAGATCTCCCCTTTGGAACCTCCCTATTCCCTCCTCCTCCCCCTGCCTCTATGGGGGTATTCCCCCACCCACCCACCCACCCACCCACTCTCGTCTTCCTTCCTTGGCATTCTCCTATACTGGGGGATCTAACACCCTCAGGCCCAAGAGCCTCCCCTCCCCCTGATGTCTAACAAGACTCTCCTCTGCAGTCTTTGTGGCCAGCACCATGGGTCCCTCCATGTGTATTCTTTGGTTGGTGATTCAGTCCCTGGTAGTATCGGGGGGTCAGGCCAGTGGACACTGTTGCTCCCTCCATGGGGCTGCCAACTCCCTCAGCTCCTTCAGTCCCTTCTCCAACTCCTCCATCTGGGACCTCATGCTCAGCCCAACGTTGCTGTGAAGTGACTCTTGGGTATTCTGAACTTTTGGGCTAATAACCACAGTGAGTACATACCATGTTCATTCTTTTGTGACTGAGTCTACATTTCATTATTAATGAAAGTTCATTCTCACCCGTTGCCAGATCAGTGTCCTCCATGAACACCTGCCATGTCAGAGCTAACCACCAACAAGTGTCATGGAAACAATTTTGGTTTAATCTATGGAACACTTAGCAACAAGCTTAGCACAGCTTGGTATAGGTATGAGTTAAAATTGTACAAACATTGGTGCTGAAAAATGCTAGCAAGTGGTCTCAGAAAGCCTTCCTAGAATTGGTACCTAGGAAGAAAGGGAGGAAGGAAAAGGTAGGAGGAGGGAAGTGGAGAGAGAAGGTCCTAGAGTTGGGATAACAAGCAAAAGATATTTGCTCTGGTACTACGGACAATCAAGTAAGAGATGCCAAGCTCTGGATTTGAGTTTAGGCATTAGATACAGCGAAAAGAATTAGCAGTTAATTGAGGAAGTTTTAAAACAGATCCCCAGATTGGGCTTGCCTGGAGATTAGAACAAAAGTAGTCACGCAGGAAGTCTCTTAAGGAAATCTGGAGTGCTTGATGTGAGACCCACTGTTGTCTCAAATCTCTGACCCCAAAGACACTGGCCATTGGTGAGGAAGCGCTCATAATTTGGTACTTTGAGTCTAGCTTATTTTACTTAGCTTGATGACTTCTAGGTTTATCTATGCTTTCAAAATTAAAGAAAAATGATGTACTCTGACTGCTCAGAGTCATTATCTCATGACTCAGTACATGAGATAATGTATTGAATGTGTTTCACAGCATAATTAGCATGTAATGGTGCTGATGTTAGAGTCTTAATGCAAATCACGGTAAGGCAACGTTCAGGTATACCAGAAATCATGGTGACCAAGTCAGAGTTCTAGAGTCTTGATAGTTTCATGGCTAATTAACTTTCAAAAGGTGATCCCATCATTACTCATTTTTTTCTTTCCTTTTTTTTTTTTTTTTTTTAACTCTACAAGGAATGAACTCGGACGGTTTGATAGAGAAAAATAAGTTACTCATAATTGTCCAATTTCAGTACAACAGAAGGAATTATTCCAGACATTTTATATTTGTGAAAAGTGGTTTACAAAATACCGCTGATGTTTTAATTTGTTCTCTTCTTTCTAAGACTTTTCTAATTTTTTTCCAGAGTGATAAGTGTTTTCTTTTCTGTTATGGTTTTTAAATTTCTTTATTATATATCTAATTATCTTAGATCAAAGTTATTGTGGCTTAGTAATGGTTAAAGGAGAGGAAAAGATTTTTGTTATAATGAGAAAACATTTAAAAATGGATAGTGAGGTCATGGAAACAGCTATTGCTCGTTAATGAAAGAGTGATACTGATAAAGCTAGGAGGGATACAGTGTGATGATGATCAATAAATCCTTACTGGCTCTTTAATTAGAATTGGATCTTCAGAATGTTTCTCACTTTCTTCCTTCTTGTACTCATGATCGATCTGAGAATTCAGTACATCCCCCACCCAGTTTTTCCTGCTATGCACTCCAGTAATCTCTTAGCTCTGATGGGAAAACAGTTTTATTCATCTAGTTTGTCTTGTATTTTTCAATGGCAGCCTTTAGAAAATCTAATTAGAAATTTAATTAAAATGTGATTTTTATTATCCCCTTTATTTGATGGATTTTTAAGTCCCTTAACGATATTAGAGTCTTCAGCTCCCTGAAAATGGTGTGTTCATGAGAGCTTCCAGAAATCAGCCAGACTTTAACAAACATTACCCAACTGCCTTTGTTTGGGTTCCCATCCTCCAACTGTTTTGTATTTCAGCAACAGGTCCTTATCTAATTATCTTGTCTGCATTTTCCATGTCCAGAACTTCATCCTCCCCACAGCCATCAAGGAAACCTTTTAAAACAATGTGCATACAATCATGTTTTTCCAGTTTCATCCTGTAGTAACCTCCACTGGCTCCCATTTCATGTAGGATGAGTCTGAATTGAATCCTTTATGACTCAGATTCCATCCATCTCTCCAGTCTTCTGCCTTCGTGGTTCATATCCTATGCCTATCCCCTCTTACAATCTTAAATTCCTGAGATGTGCTGTTGTTTCTAAGTTCTTCTCTGCATCTGCTGTGCTTGCCCTAGTCTACCCTTCCCACTCTTTCCCAGAGTGCCTTTAGCTCCTTTACAAGTTGTCATGTGTATTGATTGCCTAATGATAATGCTACATGACAGACTTAGTGAGCTGTGTGTTCACCAAACCCCATTTCCTTTTCCCTAGGGCATCACAGGCAGACTGCATGGCTAGGCTTGCTCTTAGGAATATGGGTTAGTGACAGGATTTTACTGCAAGGAGTGTGTGTGAAAGCTGTCTGTATCATTTCAGATGCAATTCCCCAAACTCCCTGTGTAGCACACTCTAAGTCTCTAGCTCCCCATCGCCAGCCAGATGCTGAGAATCTTGGAGGCAGACTCCAAGGTTCTATAGGGGGTGGTGTAGCAGCTGGGTTGGAAACCTGATCACTCCTTGGGCCACCTGGATGGGAACACTGAGAACAGAGGAGATTATGGGCAAGGAGGAAATCTCTATCATATGTACCAGAATATGAGGCTTCTCACAGTAGTTAGTCTATGTACAAAGGTAAGGGGACATGTGCACAAAACATTATTCTTTTAAGATCCAGATCTAAGACAGTGTCTTTTATGGAAATAAAAATGAAAAGTTTTTTCCTTCTTAAAACTCATATTCTTGTGGGGAAATGATAAAAATATTTAATACAAGTATAAAAACGATTTCTAGCGTCGATAACAGCTTTGATGCAAGATAAAGGGAGGAGAGAATGGAGTTGCCTGGGTTTCTAGCTTGGGTTTGTTAAGCCAGGGAAGGCCATGCTGGGAGGTTATATTACGTAAGACCTGGATAGCAAGAGATGGGAGTGTGGTTGGGGAATAGAGAACCGAAAATTCCGGGACTGGGCGAAGGAACTATCATGGCAGTTTATATCAGGAATACCCACATCTGAGGAAGAGTGAGCAGGCAGGGGTGAGATGAGTCGGGGAGGCTAGGGAGGAATCTTAGCTTGCCTCAACTTTTCCCTTATGCGGTCGCGGAGGACAGTCAACAGTTGAGTGATCTTAAAGTGTTCACTCTGTCTAATGTGAGAAGAGTCGGAGCTGCATCTGTACACGCAGATTCCCCTCAGCCTCTGATGCCTTTGGGTCACTAAAGGCTGTGTCTCTGGTTCCAGGCAGCACAGCCACAGGCGTGGCTTGAGGCTCACTGTGTGCTCTGGTGCGTGACTGACCTCCAGGTTTCCAGCTAACGTCCGCTGACTTGTCTAATTTTCCTCTTCCTTCCATGCTGGCAGAAATCCCGATTGCTTCCTTTCCTTTATTTCCCCCAGTGGAATAGAAGCAAGTCTTAGACTGGAATGAAAATAGGAGGCTAGAGAAGGCTGGTTGACTGAGGGGGAGAGCAAACTTGCTGGGATTTTGTTTTCATATTTTTATGGGGTAAAAAAAAAAAAAACAACGATTAAGCGGGCATTTGTCATTGTGTTCAGATGCAGCCAGTTCTCTCAGAAATGTAGACTAGTTGGAGGAACAATACCAAATAAACAGCTGTGCTTTATTCATTCAGTCTTTTATTCATTCAGCAACAACGTAAATTATGAATCAGAAAACTATCTCCTGCTCAGAGCCTAACGGGGATGTCTACTAGAGGCGGCGTGCACACTGTTAAGGGAAAATCATGGAGTCTGCCGTATGGTTTAACCTGATAGGAAGTGTGGCAGTCTTCAAGGATGAGTAGGTGAGTCCATGCCCGGAACGGGATGACTCCGGCAGAGTACCAGAAGATTTAACAGAGGCGTGAAAATAAAATGGTGCAGACATGAGATCAGGACTATGGTTCAGTATAGTTAGGGAAGGCTGATGAAGGATGAGAAACCTGAGTGTGTGGGAAGATTTGAAAGAGTGAAGGACAAGGAGATTTTAGGCTGGGAAAGCATACTATATAGAAATAGAGACCTTTGCACGTAAGGTGAAGGCGCTTAGGAGAAATGCATGATGGGAGAAGTCAAACCTATGATACGCTAATAGAGCAGTTCTCAACCTGTGGGTCTCAACACCCTGTGGGCCACATACAGGATACTCTGCATATCAGATACTTACATTGCAATTTGTAACAGCAGCAGAATTACAGTTCTGAAATAACAATGAAATAATGTTATGGTTGGGGTCACCACAGCGTGAGGATCTGTATTGAAGAGCTGCATCATCGGGAAGGTTGAGAACCACTGCTATAGAGGATCTTGCCTAACTCTAGGGAAACTCTCTAATGCTCAGCTGTCCCTGGAGGGATGGACACAGAGAAGTTTCTTCCTTTGCCTGTTTTTGCCTCAGAAAGCCCTGGCACACTGCAGAAGACAAACCAGTTTCTCCAGTGACTGAGACCATCTAGGGATGGACTCAACTCCAAGAGAGAAGCTAGGTGGCACTACATTACTGCCCAGCTATTGCTCAGGGCATCTTTGATTTGAAACCAAACTTGGTGGCTATAAACTCTCAGTGAAACTTTGAACTAGACATTCTGGAGACTTCTAGAGAAAGGAATGTGAAGTTCTTTCTGCCAAATTTATGCAAGCAATCGTTATTATTTGGCTTAGCTAGTACAGCTGCCGGAGCTGCGTTATCAAGGACTTAATTCTATCTGCAGATGAAGATCATATTGTACTTTGCTATTTAAGACATTCTTTGTTGAATTCTGGTAAGGAAATCATTGACATGATTGTAGGTAGGTCACTCTTGAAGCCTACAAAAGAGAGAAACTGATTATAGCTGCTCTTCAGTTAGAATTCAAAAGAGAGACCCCAAGGGGTTTGGTGGTAGAGATAAGAATCCCACCCAGTGCTAAACGAGAGCTTTTCTGGGTAAACTGTTGTTGGCTTGGTTTCTTTAAAGCGTTTCTCCCAGGGAGAGTAGTATCAAGTACTAGATTAACTTGATGATGACCTGAACCTGCTAGTAAGCAGCCTTCAACAAACAAACAAACCCAAATACGATAAATAAACCATAACAACAGAATCAAAGCATTTGCCTCTACAACAAAGTGAGCCTGGGAAGAGATCTAGATGTTCTCCATTGATGAAATATGTTGCTTTAGAATGTAAATTTGATCTAGATATATAATAGAATAAAATAAGATATAAATATTATAAATAGAATATAAATTTGATCTAGTAGAAGATAAGTCCAGAGAAGAACAAAGAGCAAAGGTTTAAATGTAGCAGAGACTATCTGCAGAGCTTGGCAGTTTGTGTTGAAACATTGTCCCTTCCTGACACTTCTCTCTTGACTTGGAGTTACAATTTGTTATTATGGGATTGAACAAGGGCTTACAATGCAGCTCAGCAGCAGAACACTTGCTTAGTAAGTTCAAGGCTCTGAGCTCAATTCCCAGCACCATCAAATAACTAACATAATGGTAAGACTGAACAAAATATTTAACCATAATTCTGCCATTATTTGTATCATCCATTGTTCCCCAAATGGAACAGGGGGTTACTTCTTGTTACTTGTTAGCTGAATGACATTTGGGAGAGATGGAAGAGTCATAGGAACCAGTGGGGTGAAATATATTTCCCAAGATCATGTAATGTAGAGAGAGCTGGGATTGGGACTCTGTGATAAATTTTGAAGCACAGCAGAAAAGATGTTCTTGAGATGGTCAGAGCCAATCCAAGCCACAAGGTAAAATAAGGTTTTGTGAGACCCACAGAGCTCAAAGCAGGCAATGGGCAGAAGTCAAAGCTGGACAGGACCAGAGAAATATACAGAGAAGAAGGAGTGGGGAGGGGGATGGAGTAAGGGAAGAAGGGGAAGAAATGGGGGGGGGAGGAGGAGGAGGAGAGAGATCAGTGTATAGTTCGATCTGATGGTACAGATATGGATGGTACAGTGTTTTCTATGCACTTTTCTGACTACAGGCTGATATATTTTTGTTTGTTTGTATTGTTTTTATTTTGTTGAGACAGTATCTTGCTGTGTAGCCCAGGCTGGTGTAGAGTTTATGATTCTCCTGCCTCAGGCTTTTTCGTGCTAAGATTACAAGCATGTGTCATCAGGATCAATCAATGCTTATGTGTTTTTTTTATATACAGCGAAGTTGTCTCTTTATTCTCTACCTTCTCATTTCTGCATGTTTCTCTGTGTGGTACATGCACATGTGTGTGTCTGGTGCCTGAGGGAGTATGCTGAGGGTCTGCTTTCATTCTTGGCTTCATCCTTTGAGACAGGAATTTTCACTGAGCTTAGAGCTAGGCTGGTGGCCACCAAGCCCCAGTCCAGAAACCCTCCTTTTTCTCTCTCTCAAACTAGGTTCTTCGTAAACGGTCCATTTTCCATATTTAGTGAAACTTTTATTGTCAGAATATTTCTCTTTCCCCTCAATGACAGTTCCTTTTAAAAGTCTATCTGAAGGAATATTTTTTATTTCATGGTCAGGAAAGTCTCAGTTCTGAATTAGCCTGTGAATGCTGCCATCTTAGCATGGGACCAAATAATCATAATGACTCTAAATAGTAACAGCAAACTGGTGCAAGGTAATTATGGCACTCTAGGCTCTTTATTAGACTCTGTACACAAGGAGGTACAATAAGCATAGGAAGTCTACCAAGCTGTCAGTTCGGTACAATTCAAAGCAAGTTTTGATATTATGTAAGTATTGTTGGAATCTTATGAATGTCATCATTTTTAAACTTTTTTTTTTTTTCAGCTCTGTTTTGAATACAGTGTTCCGAGAATCTGTGTTCCTCCTGGTATTTCAGTTTCCCACAGCACAGACTTACTGAGGATGTGAGGAGAACATCCTTTCGCTTGATTTCCGATGGTTAGAAAGTACTGCTAAAGCAGGGTTAGGTGTCGTTACCCTTTCAGCTGCTCTGCAGAAACAAAACAAAACAAAACCCAAACCAAACCAAGACAAAAATTCCCCAAAACGAAAACAAAAACCCGTATCAAGTTCTATCATCTCAGAAGAGGGTTTGTTTTGTTCTTTTTAAAAAAAATGCATAATTGTGCATTTTATTAAAGCAAAAGTTAAAGATTTTTCTCTGTCTCAGCAGTCAAATACAGACATTATCTTGGCTGTAACTCGGCCACCTCAAGTGTCTTGTTGGAAGCTTGGGACTGTGATTGCAACTCACGGCCTCCATGTGCTTCTGAGAATCGAGAGCTCTCTATGTGTAACATCATCCAGCCCTCTCATCTTCTGCAGGGATAGAGTAATGCCAGCATCCCAGTTAGGGCTCTTGTTCAGTACGGCCTTGACTTCCCATCTTGATCACCCTGGACAGTATGTTCTCTGCCTTTGGCAGAAGTGGGGCACAGACTTCATCAATATTGTGTGCCTCTCACACTTGCTTAAAGAGATTCATTTCCTCTGTGAAGGTCATGTGTTTCAGACTGTGTGACAGTGTTCAGCACTTGCACGATGTTGTTGGACATCTCAGCCTCATGCCCTGAGATAGCCTGGGTACCCAGAAATCTATCTCTCAGTTTCACTGCTCTTTCCCTCAGGGATGATCAGGCAGTTACTAAGTCTCTCTGAGCTTTGGTTTTCAATCTGGAGAGTGAGATACAGTGCTATATAAAGTATTTTACAAACATAATATTTATGTATTGAACATAAATACAGGTTTGTTCTTTTGCTTACATGGCTTCCCTCATTAACCCTGCCCCAAAGCATTATGAAATAGGAAGTCATTATCTCATTTCATGGAGAAGCTGACTAAGGGACTCATTTGACTGTAGTAAAAGGTAGAGACAGTGCTTGAGGTTAGGCCATCTGACCTTATCTTCAAAGTGTGATTTACATACTGCCGTCATTAATACCTGGAACTTGTTAAAACTGCAAACCCTCACCACACTCTAGACTAACTAAATCCGAATGTTTGGACATGGATCTAGGGCTATGTGCTTCAACTAGCTCTTTGAATGGTTCTTTCAAGTAGTAAGGGCCAGAGTTCTGTGCTAGAACCCACGTTCTTAACAACTTTCCATATTCAAGGACTTTTCAGCCTCTGGAAATTTGAGAATTGGTTCCAGTCAGATCTGTGGCTGTTTCCCTGTGCCCTCAACTGCTCCATTCATACCCCTATCTTATCCAGCTGCCCTTGACCCCAGGAATGGCCTTGAGAAGTAACTAAGTGTCTATGACAAGTTGATTCTTCTGCTGTAACGGCCAACATCACTCAACCGGCCGCCATATAATCAAACAGGATACCATAAAGCTTCTCAGCTAGAAGACTTTCTGAGTCTACAATTCAGACAGCGCTCAAACCACTGAATGTTCTTTTGAACAGGAGAACATTTGCCTGTTAAATGCATGAGTTTCCCTCCAAGGCCACCCGAGGGACTTTGATAGACTTTATCTGTTCAAGGCTTTTACTTATGTGAATTAATCAGCAAGTACTGCATACTTCTCTTTTCTCCTGGAAAAAAAAAACTGTAATGTTTATGACCACCAATGATAACAGATGTTGTAAATAAAACAGTCTGGGGACTTGCCAGATTGTTATATAAACCTTCAGGGGCCTTTAAAAATTCTTCTAGGAAAAAAAATGGGATTTTTCTTTTTTCCCGTGGCCTTCAATCAATCCCAGCACCCCTCAGACACTATATCAAGTGAGTCTGAATTCCTTCCACCTGGATGCAAATAGAGAATAGAGATGTTACATTTATAGAGTGGGAAGAGAAAGAACATTTCAACAGGAGAGAGAGAAGTGTGCTGACTTACACCACTAAATACACTAAATACAGATTAATTAGGTAAACTCTGAGAATACAGTTGAATCCCAGAGAAAAACAAGGACATTTGCAGCCCTTTCATTCAGCACTAACCAGTGACCCATAGTGTCTATAACTATTTTAAATTTGTGTGTATAACTACTTACACTCTAGACTCATATTTGATCAAAAACTGAAACCAATTCTTCACACCTTTTCCATGGTGCAGTCATCTTGGTTCTTACTGTCTACTTTGTGTTCTTGCAGTTCTTGAATGTCCTTGCTCATGAACCTCTGCTGTTGTTGGCGTCACATGCCAGGTGTCATGTGTCCCTTGAAATGTCATTTGGTATCATCTGTGAAGACTTGGGAAATCATCTGTGGCTATAAAATGCCACATAGATGGCCACTTCTGAATCGGGTGAGATGACCTGGAAGAAGCTCTGCTGTCACTCATTCTGTCTGCCATGCCATGCCCCTTCTAAGTTTTAAAAAAGTTTAACTATTAGGTATATTCACCCCTCTTCCTGACTGATACAGATATTCCAAAAACAATGTGTGGATTCATTGCTTTTCTTCCTTTTCTCTCAGGGAAATTCTGTCCCAGAGAAAACATTTTTAGGGAAATTCCAAGGATCAAATTCAGGCCACTGAGCCATGACTTAACTGTTTAGTTGTGAAGGACGACTAAACATACATTATTAATTTAAAAGGATCTTGGGTGAGGCTATACCCATACCCACGTAAGCCTGGGAAAGAAGTCCCTTGAATACAGTGAAACCACCAGGCATGAGCTTGTTATCAGTTGAATGAAGTTGGCTGCATTCTTGCCCAGCTGATTTCAGTGGCTGGACACTTTCATTTGTTTGTGGTAGGCTTCTCTGGGTTTTACAACACATAGACTTTATAAACACAGTATTTTTTTAAAAAAAATCAAAAGATGGCTAATCTAAAGACTTGCTCAATCAGTGCTAGGCAAAGCCAAACTCTGTGTTTATAGTAACTAAAGGGCAGACTTTGAAGGCACCACAGAGAAAAGTCACTGCTCTTGCATGGATTGTGACAGTCAAGTATTAATTCATGCTGAAGGGTATTGAGAGGGCCGAAGAACAAATCCTTGAAAGTGAATTGTCCTCAAACGATCAAATCAAACTTCTTTTGAACCTTTCCTAGGCAGACATGTAACACACACACACGGTCTTGCATGACCACAGCAGTGTTCACTGCTCACTAATCTCTCAAGTATATGTTTATCCTTACACAAATTCGCTATTTTCTGTTGATAGTAAATAAAGGCTATCAACTGCATGTTTAAAATATAGCAAATAATTCAGATTTAGAAGGTAAGTCCTCCCAAAGAAATGTAAAAACGGAAGGAAATGCTTTTTTTTTTTGACACTAGTTTTATTGACTATGGAAGTCAAAGAGATCTACTGTGGAGGAGCCATGTGGGTTACAGAAATCTGTGAGTGAAAACAGGTTTTTAAGAGGACATATGCTTTCAAATTTTGAGTTTAATAACTTGGATAGAGGTAGTGGAACAAGGAGGTAGAATATACACCCTATCTATTTATTATGAACTATGACGATGTTGTCCTTCCAAAGATTCCAGTAGGGAAGACAGAAAGGAGAGATAGTGATCTGACAGTAGAGAAGATGCAAATGCTACTTCACCCAGATCCCTCTTAATTATGATAAGACATGCTGGTATAATTTCTTTTTATGGTTGTGAGAAGCCATGTGGTTGCTGGGAATTGAACTCAGGACTTCCGGAAGAGCAGTCAGTGCTCTTAACCATGTTTCCCCCTTTCCAGATCTTCCCTTTGGAACCCCCTATCCCCTCCCACTCTCTTGCCTCTATGAGGCCATTCCCCCACCCACCCACCCACCCACTCTCATCTTCCTTCCTTGGCAGTCTCCTTTACTGGGGCATCTAACACCCTCAGGCCCAAGGGCCTCTCTTCCCCCTGATGGCTAACAAGACCCTCTTCTGCCATATACCCGGCCAACACCATGGGTCCCTCCATGTGTATTCTTTGGTTGGTGATCCAGTCTCCAGGAGCACAGGAGGTCAGACCAGTTGACACTGTTGCTCCCTCCCTGGGGCTGCAAACTCCCTCAGCTCCTTCAGTTCCTTCTCCAAGTCCTCCATCTGGGACCTCACATTCAGCCCAATGGTTGCTGTGAAGTGAACTTTTTGAACTTTTGGGCTAATAACCACTTATCAATGAGTACATACTGTGTTCATTCTTTCATGACTGAGTTACCTCCCTCAGGATGATATTTTCAAGATCCATCCATTTGTCTGCGAATTTCATGAAGTCATTGTTTTTAATAGCTGAGTAGTATTCCATTGTGTAAATGTACCACATTTTCTGTATCCATTCCTCTGTGGAGGGACATCAGGGTTGTTTCCAGCTTTTGGCTATTATAAATATGGCTGCTATGAACAAAGTGGAGCATGTGTCCTTAGTACATGTTGGAGCATCTTCTGGGTATATGCCCAGGAGTGGAATAGCTGGGTCCTCAGGTAGTATTATGTTCATTTTTCTGAGGGTCTGCCAAACTGATTTCCAGAGAGGTTGTATCAACTTGCAATCCCACCAGCAATGGAGAAGTGTTCTTCTTTCTCCACATCCTTGCCAACATCTGCTGTCACCTGAGTTTTTGATCTTAGCCATTCTGACTGGTGTGAGGTGGAATCTCAGGGTTGTTTTGATTTGTATTTCCCTGATGACTAAGGATGTTGAACATTTCTTTAGGTGCTTCTCGGCCCTACGAGTTTTCTCAGTCGAGAATTCTCTGTTTAGCTCTTTTCCCTATTTTTTTGATAGGGTCCTGCTAGTATAATTTATCCTCAATTTTAGATGAACAGTATGGTAATTCATTGAACAGTGTGATGATGATGATGATGATGATGATGATGATGATGATGATGATGATGAAACCACCAGACAAATTTCAATAAAGGAGTATCCACAAAATACTTGACCACTCTTTATGGTTATAGGAACAATGTGTGTGCATCTGCACCAGGAGAAATGCCACTGTGAATTTGATGATATGGCTGTGCCCCAGAGCAGAAAAGTGGTAGTCACAATATATGACTCTGGGCAGGACAATCTGGGGCTACTCACAGAGGGACTCATCCGCCATGCTAAGATGGCTCCTGCTAAATAGGAGACTGGAGGCAGATACATTAAGAATGAAGGAAACAAAACCGAGACACTGAAATTTATATAGTGAGAAGGGAATATAGCATCATTTACCCACTGAGTTGTTTACTAATTCAGTAGGTTAATCAACAAAGCTGCGGTCACTATACAACTCTAAGGGTGTTTGTGAGACTGTTTAAAGTTGCTGTGTACCTGTGTATCTGGATTTGTGCAACGGCCCTCCAAACTCCTGGGTGTAGACTCTGGCTACCTGTGAGCAGGATGCTGGGGGAATGTCCTGAACAGAATAGTGTACCCATCCACATACACCTCTCCTGCCAACCAGGGCCATGCCAAGACTACTGGATACCTGGGTAGGAGAGTGACTGGGATTTCCTTCAAGCCCAGAATGGAAGCCGAGTTCCTGTGAGTAGGCATACTCCTTCCCGTCCAGTTCAGAGCGATTCAGACCCGGGGCTAACGTCCTCCACCTCTTTGGAAGATTGTTCAGCTGGACTCCTTAATGTTTCATCCTTTATTCAGAGACATCTCTTCTCCCCTTCACACTTTAAAAATGAAGATCCACATGGCACGCAGCTCATAAGAAAAAAAGCGAGCTTGTAGGTTACTGAAGTTGGACCCCTCCCTCATAATCAACTCTGGTCCTCATCTCCTGTTTCCCTGGTAACACAGTCATTTTAGTGAAGAGGAAACTATCCTGACTGCCTCTCATTAGAGTCCGAAATGCCATGAGAAAGAATGGAGGCTCCGTAAGAGCTGTTGCTCCTTAACATTTAAAGTACTATACAACAAGGAGGAAGGTGGAGGGAGCCGGGCCTTGTTGAAGTCCACTAAAAAACAGAGGAAATAAATTTGTATAGATTCCCCCCTTTTAAAATTCTTTTTAATATGGCCTGTTGTATGATATAGGAAGAGTAGGATGTGAATTGTATTTCTGACCCCGGGTGGAGACATGGAATTCTAAACTACTGGAAAGATCCTAAGATGATGATCTAGCAGGTTCCCTGGTAATGAACAAAGACACGCCACTGTTTCCTGCCTTGTAGAACTAGTCTAAGGGTGCTTGTTGATCACCTGGACTGGATGACCCCTTCCTGAAAGCTGTCTTTCCCCAGTGTAAAGTCTCCCTTAGAATGTGGGTTAGCACAGTGGTCTCTCTGACCACTGTCAATTCTCACACCATGAGAGAGAGCCCTTTCCTCCACAGTGGCCCCCTTTGAACACTACCTACTCCCATCACTACCTCACTTTACTCTGTAATGAAGTCTATCTTCTGTGTGCCTCGTGTCTTACCTGAACTCTTCTGACTGAAAACACAAGGTGTCAGCAGCTGAGGGGAGATCAGAAAGTGCTTCCAGGAACAAATATGCATTTCATTCATTGTTCCAAACCCTGGTCGGCCCTTCAGCTGTGGGTCTCTGGGGTCCTTTGTCCTTTGGGGTTTGGAGCAGTTCTTGGGCTGAGTTGCCTTTTAACTGAGCTCTAAGGTGGAAGACACACGTCAAATAGCCTTTACAAATGTTTTATTGGCATTCACTTGATTCTTAACGCCTTGAAATGAATAACAGGATTACTCTTGTACTGCGAGACAAAGCTTGACACTTTTAATATCCCTGTCAGCTTTTAAAGCTTCTCAGAGAACCAATAGCTCCTGACCCTGTGGGACTCCTTAGATAATGTCTGAATGCACATGAGGGGCAGAGGAGCACCACCTTTGGTCATAGTCTTCATGTTCTGGGATGGGTGGGAGGACTGTTCTTTCCTTGATGCCCAGTGGAGTATGATGTTAGCAAGGGCACCAGAGAAATAATGATTGACATCAGTCATTATGTGAAGCACTTCAGCGTGAGCACCTCCGATGTCACGGGAGGACAGGAGAGGTGGGGTCTGGGTTTGGGTATTCACCTTCAAATGGGAAGGAGTAGGTTGGGGTCCCATGGGTATGGACCAATGGGTAGTCAGAAATTCAGTAGGTTCTGATTGACTTCCATCCATACCTGCATCTGTAAACTTTTTTCCTGGTCCATCCTGTTTGGTTCAGACCTAGCTGTTCCTTCTCCTTTTCTCTCAAATTTCTTTCATATCTGGATGGGGCTCCACACCAGTGGCAGATAACTTACTGTGGATTTAAGCTATTTCTTTTAAAAAGCATATTCATATCCTGCTTCATCTTTAAGGGTAAAACTTTACTTAGTGATGGGCATGCTTCTGGCACATTGGAAATAGGAGGGAGGCCTTAAGGCCTGGGTAGCAGCACTTGCTATGGATGCCTCTGGATTCAGCCGCTGATTCTAATGCTCCCCAGGGCAGAGGAGAAGCCATGGAGCTGCACAGCTGTGGAAGATTCAAGGGGCTCCCTGGTCTTCCTCATGCTCCATGAGGAATCAGTGAGGCGGAGGTCATGGCAGGCCTTTCTGTGTCAACGGTCTGACTTCCTTTTGAACTCCAGTTCTTTCTTGCTAGTTGGGCAGATGCTTTAACCTTGGAGCGTCAGATACTTCACCTGTAAAATGCAGATAATAATAGCTGCCACCTCCTAGGACCGTTGCTATGAAGGTTCAATGAAACGCTCAGAGCTCAGCATGGCACCTCAGCCTTCCTCAAGCACTCGAGCAAGCAATCAGCTGTTACCTTAAAAAGCAAAAGCAAACCGACTTCACACTTGCTACTATTTTCCATTGAGCTTGAACAAACATCGGCCTTGTTTCCACCCAGAGAAGGGGGGGGGTGCACGGGTGGGGGAGAGGAGGTGAGTGTTTCAGTGAGCGCTGATGAGTGTATCATGCAGCTGCAGACGCTGATGCAGCGCAGGCAACCGCAGAGATGTTGAGAGTGACACCTCTCCTACTTCTTGAGGCTTAATGCGGAAATAATGACACGGATGACAGGTGTTCATTTCTCCCCCAATTTTCCTGCCTACATCGTTAATCTAGAGCTTCTCTCTCTACGCTGTGCCTGACGAAGAAACCAGGAGTCTAACCAAGGTGTTGGGAATCTGTGTTAAAACCTTGCGTCTGAGCGTGTTGTATTACAGACGTCTCCAGGAGTCCGAACCCTTTGTTCGAGAAACATAAATAAAATCAGACCATACATTAAGACTCCTAGGGAGTTAGAGTCTAGGTCAAGTTATTAGAGCACACACTATGTTTAGACAAACTCAAGTAGGAAAATGAAACCAGCAAACAAAAAGCAGACAATCATCTGCAACAGTTATTAAATATCAAATGAGTTATTTTATAGGGGCGGAACTCCCCTCTCCTCCTTTTCCCTGCCTTGAGACAGGATCTCACGAAGCACAGGCTAGACTCAAAACTCATTATGCAGCTGAGGATGATCTTGAATCTCTGATCTCCTGCCTCCTCCTCCCAGTGTATGCCCCAAAGCCCTTGTTTATGCTTTGCTGGAGATCAAATCCTGGACTTATTACATGCTAGTCAATCACTCTACCAACTGAGATACTTCTCCAGCCCCTTAAAATTTTTTTAAAAGGTGATTTGGAAGTAGCATTGCCAGAGGGAAGGGATGAGTTAGTTTTGTTCTTTAAAAATATTAAATGATTTATTATCTATTTATTATGTGTGTCCACACATGTGCACACACAGGCATGTGTATGTGACATGGTACATGTATGGTAGTCAGAAGGCAAAGTATGGGAGTCAGCTCTCTCCTTCCCCCATGTGTGTTCTGGAGACTGAACTCAGGTCATCAAGCTGAGTGGCAAGCGCCTTTACCCACTGAGCCATCTTGACAGCTTTAACCTTGCTTCATTTCTAAGGTGGAATGCACTGTTATACTGACAGTGTTATCGATGTGCCTCTGCTGACCTTCCTGTAATAGTTAAAAAACTTAAATAACACTAACCATATGCTCTTCTTACTGTGCACTAAACCTAGTTACAAATAGCTTGAAGGTTTTAAATCCACTGAGCTATAATTTTATTTTTAATTTATTGTTTACCATGTGAATATCACATAACTGTTTCAATCTCCATCGTAACAAACTAAAACTGTTTGATCCTATAAATTTGATAATCTCCATATTAACAAAGGATATCATTGTATTTCCAGCAAGAAAAATCTACAATAGTCCAGTTTGGTGAATTCTTTACATGTTCACCTCTTGACTCTGTTTCCAGAGTACTGGGATTACAGGTCTGCAATACCACACCTGGTTTGTCACTTTATTTATAAACTAATACAATCCATTAAAAAGCCTTAACATCTCTACTTCCAACATAAATATAGAACCCGTCCATTGTTCCCTGAAGCTGTTGTTGCTGCCACGGTCACTGGCATGACCCTGCACACTGAAAACACTCTGCTTTGGCTGCAGAGGCAGTCTCCCCCCACCTTCTGATTTCCAGTAGTCTCTGAAATCAATTACATATGGAGAGGCCAGTTTGGCTTTTCTGCCTGCTTTAGTTTCATTAGTTGTTGTGACAAATACCATGAGCAAAGCTCCAGAGGGGAGGGGATGGGAGGGGAGGGGAGGGGAGGAGAGGACTTTTTGGTTTATTCTTCCAGGTCTTGGTCCATCATTGAGGGAATTCAGGGCAGGACTCAAGCAGACACTTGAAGGCATGTCTGATTGCTATTCCACATAGCATTACCTCTGACCACGAAACACACTCACAGCCAAGGAAGTGCAGCAGAAATCATGGAGGAACGTTCTTTGCTGTCTCTCTCAGACACGTACTCAGCTTCTTTTCTTCTGATGTCCAGGGCCAACTGCCAGGCAATGGTGCTGGCATTGAAATGGTGCTGGCATGGTGGGCAGGGCCCTTGTGCATCAGTTAAGAATCAGGACAAACCCCCAACAGACGCCATCCAATTGCAGATCTCCCTTCAGAACTCTGGGCAGTGTCAAGTAGTTCAAGCTCAGCAGAACAACCTTCGACTTTTCGTTGTAAAAATCTTCAAGCCCAAAGCAAAGTTGAAATGCGTATATGGAGACCATTCACACACACTTTGGCTCATCTTACCATCCTGTCCAGATGTTTGTCCCCATATTCAGTCATCCCTCTGCCTCTACTTTAGTATACTGTGAAGAAATTGCAGGCACCGGTGCTCTCTTTAAGCACTACATCATTCGCTGGTATTAACTGCATCCCAAATTTGTGTAGTTTTCCTTCTAATGGAAAGTTGAGCCTTAAGTTTCCACTTATTATTGCTTCTTGGATTTTTGGCTAAGATGGAGTATAGTTTACACTTGTTAATTTTGGCCTCTGTGTGACCCTAGGCCTTAATAAGAACATATTGCCATCACTCTAACCAGTTCCCTTGTCTCCTGGTGGTTCCCAACCTTCCTTATGCTGTGACATTTAATACAGTTCCTCATGCCGTGGTGACCCCCAACCATAACATTATTTCATTGCTACGTCATAACTGTAGGCTTGTTTCTGTTGTAAACTGTAATGTAAACATTTGATAAGTAGGATTTCTGATATTCGACCCTTCTGCAGGTCACAACCCAGAGGTTGAGAACCACTGCCCTAGAGGAGCCTCACCTTCCTTTCCACCATAAAGAAAAAGTGTTCTAATTTTTCCTAGCCTAGTTTCTTCTGTCATAGGATATCATAAATTCAACCATACAAAATATAGTCATCCATAGCCAGTAAATTCCTTCTTGTTTATTGCTGAGTTATCTGTTTATTCATTTATCGGTGGATATGAAGACTTTTTTATTTGTGGTTATTATGACAACATGTTACATGACTATATTGTATATGTGTGTGTGTGTGCGTGTGTGTGTGCGCATGTGCATGTGCATGTGTATGTGTACACACATGTGTATGTGTGTGTTCTCTGCATATGTATATGTATGCATGCAAGTGTGCATGTCTCTGTGTCTGGGCTCCTTATCTATTGTTCTTCACCTTATACTTTTTTTTGATACTTTATTTACATTTCAAATGTTTCCCCCTTTCCAGATCTCCCCTTTGGAATCTCCCTATTCCCTCCCCCTCCCCTGCATCTATGGGCGTATTCCACTACCCACACACCCACCCACTCTTCTCTTACCTTCTTGGCATTCTCCTATATTGGGGCATCTAACACCCTCAGGCCCAAGGGCCTCTCCTCCCCTTGATGGCTAACAAGACCCTCCTCTGCAGCATATGTGGCCAGCACCATGGGTACCTCCATGTGTATTCTTTGGTTGGTGATCCAGTCTCCAGGAGCATCTAGGGGTCAGGCCAGTAGCCACTGTTGCTCCCTCCATGGGGCTGCAAACTCCCTCAGCTCCTTCAGTCCCTTCTCCAACCCCTCCCTCTGGAACCTCACACTAAGCCCTACCATTGCTGTGTAGTGACTCTTGGGTATTCTGAACTTTTGGGCTAATAACCACTTATCAGTGAGTACATACTGTGTTCATTCTTTTGTGACTGAGTTACCTCACTCAGGATGATATTTTCAAGTTCCATCCATTTGCCTGGGAATTTCATGAAGTCATTGTTTTTAATAGCTGAGTAGTATTCCATTGTGTAAATGTACCACATTTTCTGTATCCATTCCTCTGTGGAGGGACATCTGGGTTGTTTCCAGCTTCTGGCTATTATAAATATGGCTGCTATGAACATAGTGGAACATGTGTCCTTATTACATGTTGGAGCATTTTCTAGGTACATGCCCAGGAGGTGTAATAGCTGGGTCCTCAGATAGTATTATGTTCATTTTTCTGAGGGTCTGCCAAACTGATTTCCAGAGAGGTTGTATCAGCTTGCAATCCCACCAGTAATGGAGGAGTGCTCCTCTTTCTCCACATCCTTGCCAACATCTGCTGTCTCCTGAGTTTTTGATCTTAGCCATTCTGACTGGTGTGAGGTGGAATCTCAGGGTTGTTTTGATTTGTATTTCCCTAATGACTAAGGATGTTGAACATTTCTTTAGGTGCTTCTCGGCCATTCGAGTTTCCTCAGTTGAGAATTCCTGTTTAGCTCTGTTCCCCATTTTTTGATAGGGTTATTTGGATCTCTGGAGTCTAGCTTCTTGAGTTCTTTGTATGCATTGGATATTAGCCTGATCTTTTCCCAATCTGTTGGTTGCCATTTTGTCCTATTTACAGTGTCCTTTGCCTTACAGAACCTTTGTAATTTCATGAGGTCCCATTTGTCGATTCTTGATCTTAGAGCACAAACCACTGGTGTTCTGTTCCTCTGTGCCTATGTGTTTGAGACTTTTCCCCACTTTCTCTTCTATTAGATTCAGTGTATCTGGTTTTATGTGAGGTCCTTGATACACTTGGACTTGAGCTTTATACAGGGAGATAGGATTGGATCAATTCGCATTCTTCTACATGTAGACCTCCAGTTGAACCAGTACTATTTGTTGAAGATGCTGTCTTTGTTCCACTGGATGGTTTTAGCTCCTTTGTCAAACATCAAGTGACCATAAGTGTGTGGGTTCATTTCTGGGTCTTCAATTCTATTCCATTGATCTACCTGTCTGTTGCTGTACATGCAGTTTTTATCACTACTGCTCTGTAGTACAGCTTGAGGTCAGGGGGGATGATTCCCACAGAAGTCCTTTTATTGTTGAGAATAATGTTTGCTATACTGGGTTTTTTGTTATTCCATATGAATTTGAGAATTGTTCTAAGTCTATGAAGTTGGAATTTTGATGGGGATTGCATCGAATCTGTAGATTGCTTTCGGCAGGATGGCCATTTTAACTATATTAATCCTGCCAATCCATGAGCATGGGAGATCTTTCCATCTTCTTGAGGTCTTCTTTGATTTCTTTCTTCAGAGACTTGAAGTTCTTGTCATACAGATCTTTCACTTGTTTGGTTAGAGTCACACCAAAATACTTTATATTGTTTGTGACTATTGTGAAGGATGTCATTTCCCTAATTTCTTTCTCAGCCTGTTTATCCTTTGAGTATAGGAAGGCTACTGATTTGCTTGAGTTAATTTTGTATCCGGTCACATTGCTGAAGGTGTTTATCAACTGTAGTAGATCTCTGGTGGAGTTTTTCGGGTCAGAGTCACTTAAGTATACCTTCATATCATCTGCAAATAGTGATATTTTGATTTCTCCCTTTCCAATTTGTATACCTTTGCCCTCCTTTTGTTGACTAATTGCTCTAGCTAGAACTTCAAGTACTATATTGAATAGATAGGGAGAGAGAGGTCAGCCTTGCCTAATCCCTGATTTTAGTGGGATTGCTTTGAGTTTCTCTCCATTTGGTTTGATGTTGGCCACTGGTTTACTATATATTGCTTTTACTATGCTTAGGTATGCTCTTTGAATTCCTGATCTTTCCAAGACTTTTATCATGAAGGGATGTTAAATTTTGTCAAATGCTTTTTCAGCATCTAATGAAATGACCATGTGGTTTTTTCTTTGAGTTTGTTTATGTAGTGGATTACATTGATGGATTTCCGGGTATTGAACCATCCCTGCATCCCTGGGATGAAGCCTACTTGATCATGGTGAATGATCGTTTTGATGTGTTCTTGGATTCGGTTTGGAAGAATTTTATTGAATATTTTTGCATAGATATTCATAAGGGAAATTGGTCTGAAGTTTTCTTTTATTGTTGGGTCTTTGTGAGGTTTTGGTATCAGTGTAACTAGCTCATAGAATGAACTGGGTAGTGTTCCTTCTGTTTCTATTTTGTGGAATAGATTGAAAAGTATTGATATTAGGTCTTCTTTGAAGGTCTGATAGAATTCTGCACTGAATCCATCTGGTCCTTGGCTTTTTTGGTTGGGAGACTTTTAATGACTGTTTCTATTACTTTAGGGGTTATGGGACTGTTTAGATGGTTTATCTGATCCTGACTTAACTTTGGTATTTGGTATCTGTCTAGAAACTTGGTCAGTTTATCCAGATTTTCCAATTTTGTTTCGTATAGGCTTTTGTAGTAGGATCTGATGATTTTTTAATTTCCTCAGAATCTGTTGTTATATCTCCCTTTTTATTTCTAATTTTGATTTTTTAATTGGATACTGCCTCTGTGCCCTCTGGCTAGTCTGGCTAACGGTTTATCTATCTTGATTTTCTCAAAGAACCAGCTCCTGGTTTTGTTGATTCTTTGTATATTTTTTTTTTCGTTTCTACTTGGTTGATTTCTGCCCTTAATTTGATTATTTCCTGCCTTCTACTCCTCTTGGGTGTATTAGCTTCTTTTTGTTCTAGAACTTTCAGGTGTGCTGTTAAGCTGCTAGTATGTGCTCTCTCCAGTTTCTTTTTGGAGGCATTCAGAACTATGAGTTTTCCTCTTAACACTGCTTTCATTGTGTCCCATAGGTTTGGGTATGTTGAACTTTCATTTTTATTAAATTCTAGGAAGTCCTTAATTTCTTTCTTTATTTCTTCCTTGACCAAGTTATCATTGAGTAGAGCGTTGTTTAGCTTCCATGTGTAAGTGGGCTTTCTGTTGATGTTGTTGCCATTGAAGACCAGCCTTATTCTGTAGCAATCTGAATAGGAGGCATGGGATTATTTCAATCTTCTTATATCTGTTGAGATTTATTTTGTGACCATTTATATGATCAATTTTGGAGAAGGTACCATGAGGTGCTGAGAAGAAGGTATATTCTTTTGATTTAGGATGAAATGTTCTACAGATAAAAAATCCATTACATCCATTTGGTTCATAACATCTGTTAGTTTCACTGTGTCCACCTTAGACTTTTAAGATGGAGATTCTCACTGAATGTGGAGCTCACCTTCTTTCACTCAGTTTAGCAGTCAGCAAGCTACAATATTCCCTCTGTATCAGCTTGCCCTGCAGTGCCTGGGTTGTAGGCACATGGTAGCTACATCTGGCTTTTTATGTGGGATCTGAGCTCACATACTCCTGCTAGTGCTGCAAGCACTCTTATCCATCGAGTATCTCCCCAGCTCCCAATGTGGATATTATGAACACATATCTTCCTTCACTTGTTTGGGGGTAAATGCTTAGGAGTAGAATCACTGGGTTGGTGCAGGTTTATTTTCGGATGTGGGTAAAAATCATGCCATTCTTTTGTTTACAACTCTCCAGTGACTCTATTGTAAGACATATACACTCAAACATAGTACAAGAAAGACCAAGCTTCCCTGACCCTCACAGCTTGCTCTTGTACTAAGCACATCACTTCCCCCACCTGTCTGCTTTCTCCTTTCCAGTCTACTCCTTAATGAACCAAATGTGCTCCCCACTTGTTCACACCCTTGCTGTTATCCCAGTCAAGATCATGATCCTTTCAACTCATTGTACACACTTACTCATTCTCATGTGTTAGCTTGCTTGCTACCTCTACAGAGAACATCAAGGAGTAGCAAGAAAGCAAATGGTAGAGCCACGCTGCCCGTCCACACATGCAAGCAATCTGAGAATAAAGCACTTTCCCTGGGCAGCTCAATACCTAAGGCCTTCTTCAGTACTCTGATGGTTGTTGCTCTTTTCCTTTTCTTTATTAGATACTATTCACTGCCCTATTTTGTCATCTTTTCTTTTCGTGTTCCTTAGACCTCTCCCTACCAAGGTCACACATGACCACTTGATTGTTAAATCCAGTGGAGATACTTTTCATGCTTCACATAACTGTCCTTCCAGAGCATTTGACATAGTGAACTGTTTCCTTTGCTTGAAATTTGGCTTGTCTAAATGTGCTTGTCATGGTTATTTCTGTATCTATGGTCCCACATCTGTGCTTTCCGCCATTCCATTGCCTTTGGATGCTGCTGTGCATGGCTCTTTCTTGATCTTATTTTTGTTGTGTCCCAAACTTTGTTTCTGGCAGATTTCTTTTTATGTAAATAGTTCCAGCCATTATTTACAGTATAAACCACTATTTACATATCAATTGTTCTACAGTTAGATTCCCAATCTGAATGTGGATTGAGTCTCTCTAATTGTATTACATTAGATTAGACTTCAGAAACGGGCCACAATGAGCTATCTCCCCTGTCGTCCTGCTGTATGATAGAACTTGTCAAATCTGTGCTGACTCTCTCATCCATGGTTAACCAGTAGAATTCTGAAGATGTTGATACTATGCTGAGTCCCTTGCAGCTTCTGCCTAGGCCTCTTTAGTGGACACTATTTCTTAATAACTCACATATCTTGCTACGAGAAGCTCAAGCCATAGGGAGAAATTTGTGTAGAAAGGCAAGCTTAGCCAAGCTCCTACTCAGTGGTACCAATGGCCATCCATGTGGGTAAGCTGTCCTGAATATCCAGTTTCAAGGGCCCTCAGATGACATAAAACAGAAACTATAGAAGAGACTCTAATCAAGACTCACAAAGCTGGCCTTGGTCAACTCAAGAACTCCAAAAAACTAACAAACAAATGAACAAAAAACCAAACCAAACAATCATAGCTTATCCTTTCAACTCACTGAAATTTGGGAATGGTTTTTTGTACAACAATGGGTAAGGGAAGCATGAGCATCCAATAATATTCCAAAATAGAACGGAGTGTTTTTCTAAGTGAAATAAAACAGTGGAGGAAACCTCTCCAGTGTGGGAACGTATACGTTAGGGAGAGAGGCGTGAGGAGACCAGAATCCCATGGAGAACATTTCCGCCACAGATACTCAGCTGACGGAGAGCCTTAGTCATGGTTAGTTCCTTTCCTTCCCAAATATTTGTGAGTTGTAGAGATATCAATGAAAATGAATCTTAAGCCCGCTGTCATATTGAGTGTCACTGTAGGAGGTGACACTCATCCAGGGCTGGCGGTGCCATGTGAAGTTCCTTGGGAAAACTTGAAGCCCTAATCAACCCAAGAGGACAAAGCAAACAAACTGCCTTCTCCATCCAGGAAATAGCTCTGGTCTGGCTGCAGCTCATGCCAAAGAATTGGCTTAGGGAGTGTACCCAGGAATTGTCTGGCTTATGACTCAGAGAACTCAATGGCAGAAATGCTGGCTGATGTTAATGTGAGGTGGAAGAAGAAAACCTCAATTCTCTGAGAGGAAATTGCTGTTACTCAAAAGGAGCGAGACCTTCTTTATAGTATGAGTGAAAGTTAACTTGTCATGAGTAAATAATGCTTTTCCAGGTTGCAGAGAAAGTATATGTTTGTCTCTTGCATTGGAAGAGTGTTACTGGCTTCTTCCTGCCAACACTTGTATAGACTGTCTCTTCATAGTGGCCTGGATCTGAACAAGACAAAAGTAGAACTATAGTCCTATTACTCAGAAAAGATGGCAACAGTCCACTTACTCAGGGCTGTTCCAACAGCTGCCCCCAGACTGGGTGATGATAGAGCCGAAGCTTACACTGCAAGCTCAGAGCCGATAGGACTGGGACCTCATGGGCCATGTCAGCTCTGAGTTCTCATAAGGGACAATAGGATCTCCTTTACAACTTTACAAGAGGAATTAGCCTTTTGTAAATGTTACAAAGGTATCATAGGATACAAAAGTTTCTGCCTTGGAAGGAGTCCCACATCTAAAACCCAAACTAAATATGTTTTATTATTAAATATATGAGAATATGTTCACTCAGTTTCTCAATGAATATTTTTGAGTGACTACTGTGTATTATGTTCACCAAAGGGATAAGAACTTTACACACACACACACACACACACACACACACACACACACACACACACATTACTAATAATACCTACCTTACAGGAGAGGCTGCAGACTGTATGCAATTCTGTTTTCCTTAGCCTGACCAAGTTTGAGAGTCTATTGGTGTAGTGTGGACTATGGCCCAGATCCTTTCTTCTCTAGTCTGTACTAAACATTGCCAACATTCAAGGCTCCCTTCTGTGTTTGTCTTTAACAGAACCAATCAATTTTGTCAAGAGGTTAGTGATTGTTTAGATTGCCAAAATATTACTCAATGAGGGTCTTTGTGACTAAGCTATCAAAATTGAAACTTAATAAAAACAGTGGCTAAAAATCCTTGTTGACTAAATCACTGGCATTATTTGAAAATTCCAGAAGATTGATGATCTTTCCTTGTAGTTTGTCTCCTTGTCCAGGAATAGTTTACTTTTTAAGCTCCCAGTGTATACAGGATGCTACACTGAATTCTGAGAAACACATCAAGCTGTGTTCACTGTTGCAAGTCACTTCAATTTATATTTTTATTACATCGCTTATTTATTTGCTTATTTACTGTAAATGTGTGTGTGTGTGTGTGTGTGTGTGTGTGTGCGCGCGCGCAGTCAGAGGGTAACTTTTGGGAGCTGATTTTCTCTTTCCAATCTGCAGATCTTGGAGAATTGAACTGACACCATCAGGCTTGGCTGCAACCTCCTTTATCCACTGAAACACCTCATGACATATTTAAGTAGTTTAACAACTCTAAAGAGAGAAAAAAAATCAATTTCTGTGTGCAACAGCTTTTAGCTACAGGTATAATCTTGCCCTAATGCTTGACAGTGACACTGCTTTCTGTCACAGAGAAGGAAAATAAGAGACAGAAAGGTTGTTAAAACATGATTGAATTAGTGCTTTTTTTTTTTTTTTTTTGATTTGTGCCATTGGACTTATCAGTCCCTGCTTCTCTCACATTTGTCTGTCTTCAATGTAAGTAACATTCGTTTTATCAATGTATGCTGGAATCTTGAGAATTCAAGATAACCCTCAGTTTCTAAACACACACACACACACACACACACACACACACACACACACACCATTCACTACACTGGACAAATGGTTCACATAGACTTCTTAGGCTGTTTAAACTTCAATGTTGAGAGGACATTCTTAACCAGAGGGAACTCATAAGACCAAGTGACAGAGCATGAAGATAGATATGAAAATTTAAATTTTTCTGATCGTCTAATGACCTAAAATAATTAAAAATCAAATGTGTAAGGAACTAATGGGCTTCTGGTAGATCTTGCCCATGTTGCTTTGTAGGACTTCATTAAAGTCTTTATTAAACTCATGAACTTTGCAGTAAGCATGCCATCACTCTATAACTCCTGAAACACCTCAGCTACTGAATGTTCTGCATTGCAGTCTTTTTACTGGGCACATCACAGTCTTTTTTCTGCTCTTACAGAAACCCAATGGCTTAATTATAAAAAACAAAACCATTTAGTATTTCTTACCATGATTCTTCAGCATGTACCAAATTGGTATATCTTTGGGTTATATTTTGTTACATAAATAGACATATCTGTGCAAATTTGTTTCTATCTTTAACACTCAAGAAATGCATATCAAGGAATTGCTTTAAAAATTAATCTGCTTATGACTAATAGTCTATAAATTATTTATATACCCACTTTATCCACTTATTGGGCCAAGGTCATGTGAGACTTCCTTGGGTAGGAGGGGCTATGAGTGTAACAGTTTAAGAAGTGCTGGACTTAGAGCTGGGATGAAAGTAGCTTATGGAAGCTCCAAATGGAATCCTAGAGACACATGATCATTAAATTCCTTCTCCACCAAAGAGCTGAACAAAATCTGTGGAAAGGTCAGGAAATGTATTGCAGAGATACGACAGTAGAAACAAGAACCAAATAACCAGCAAGATTTAATTCTAAATGAATGAAAAATGAATTATATTCCAGAAGAGCCAAGCAGCTAAAATTTCCAATTAAGTCTCTGCTTTAAAGTCTCCTTCCTGAAGGTCATCAAATAGATTTCAGTTTTGCTTTCTACATCCAGTTTTGCTCTGTTACACTTAAAAAAAAAAAAAGACAAAAAGCTATCCAAGCAGAGCTTTGGACTCTGGCTCATTGGCTTTCTCCCTCATGATATGGTCATCCAGAAAGGATTTATTCTCAAACTCGAAGGCTTCAAATTTTGAAATGTGTCAAATTAATCATTGCCATGATTAAGAGATTCCATAATCATGGTAATTTTTATAAAGAAGAGCATTTAATTGGGGTTTGGTTACAGTTTCCAAGTATTAGTCCATTGTCCTTGTGGCAGGAAGCATGGCATCAGATATGACAAGTTTGTTATGCTGGATAGGTGGTTGAGAACTACATCTTGATCCATACACACACAGAGACTCGGCCTGGTGTGGGCTTTTGAAATCTCAACGACCACTCCCAGTGACATACTTATTCTAACAAGGTCAAACCTACTTCAGCAGAGACATTCCTACTCCAACAACACAGCACCTTCCAATCCTTTTAGTTCTTTCAAGTGGTTTCACATCCTGGTGATCAAACATTCAAATATATTATTTTATGGGCTTCGTTCTCATTCAAACCACCACACATCTCATGCCTGACATAGCATACACTCCCCAGAATCTTCAGATGAGGATGAATCATGACAGGTGAGCCAGCTCTAAGCTGGGAGCACAGAAGTCTAACCCATAGCAGATGTTCTTCAGCTCCTTTGTACGTTCCAAAGAGGATGCCTTTCCACACTGCCCTGAGAACATCGAGCCACTGGATGGCCACGCCTCCTTCTACCTTGTCACATAGCAGTCATCCCGTGGGAGGCCCTGTGTACCTGTGTTCCTTGCAGTCGCAGCTCATGCTGTTTCAATTGCTATTCTCTCTGAAATGGATTGTCTGGCATTCTTGTCTATTTTTTTTTTTTTTTTCGCAATGACTCTGCTTTTAGTTTAACACTTAAACTAATTGTCCACTTTGATCAAAAATTGACAGTTACTCAACTTTGACATTGTAAATGATGAATAGGAAATATTGAAGTTAAAAACTGTTAGGGACTGATGTGGTCATTTAAACTATGATCTTAGAATTAAAGCTTAAGTTAGCTTATGCTTCATAGCCTGGGCTACATAGCAAGACCCTTTCCACACAAAGAAAATAAGTTTTCTCAGACTAAATGGAGGTAGTATTCGTTAAGAAATAAACTTCATCCTTGTTTGGGTGTAAAATTGGGAACCAGTTAATACATTGGAAGAGCAAATATTATATATTAAAATAATATAATTGCTATTAAATATCATTGAGGTTCTACATTTTAACAGAAACTTTGTTAAGATATAAAGGATCAGTGACTATGACATAGTCCTATCTACTGAGTCTTTTTAGGTTGAAAAATAGAGCATATCCACTAAAGAAAAGGAACACTATACACAGAAATTTAAAGACCCTAGAGCCAACTAATGACTGATAGGTGAAGAAATCCTAATTCTCAGGTAGGAAGAGCAGAGCGAGGTTCTGGTTTGGGATCCTTCTCTTGACAACATTGTAGCTCGAGGATTTCAACTCTTGGAGCTTTCTGCTTTTCAGATATAAAATGGAGACTGTAATCTCTGCCCACCATTCTCACCAGGTCAGTATGGAATTCGAATGGGGTAAAATCAACGGAAACGTAAATAAATAATAACACACATGCAATAGTCCTCAGTATGATCATTTTCCCTCCGCTGTCTCATCATGGAGTGAGATCACAAACATTTCCTTTTTCCCCTTTTTGTTTGAGCTTATGAAATATTTGATATTTCGAGCACTGTGACTCTATTGCTTGTGCAGTACTTAATCTTATGAAGCCAGAGAAAGACATCTGAGCTCCTTAGTATGAGAAATCCAGCACCTCATTATGAGGATAATATTGTTAGAGGAAGGAATCATCCTCTGAGGCTGGATCTGCTTCAGACAACAGTTCCTGGTATCCTCCATTGACAATGGAAAACACTACGTTTTTGTTATTGAACATCCTTTCAACAAATGTTTATACTTTGCACCCAAGGCCTTGATTCCACTGGGAAGGGCAAGATGGAGAAGGGCGGGGCCCTCAGAGCTCACCTCTCACCTATGCTGATAACGTCTTAGCCCTGAAATGTCACTTATCTTTTGT
This sequence comes from Rhynchomys soricoides, assembly GCA_019843965.1. Classification (NCBI taxonomy): domain Eukaryota; kingdom Metazoa; phylum Chordata; class Mammalia; order Rodentia; family Muridae; genus Rhynchomys; species Rhynchomys soricoides. Next base: position 4,465,176 of record JADRCH010000243.1, read on the forward strand.
CCTTTACTTTCCTCCTCCCCAAAGCTGGTTAGCTATGCAACACACAGCCAGGCTAATGCGTGTAAATATTGAAATGCCAAGTGGAAACAAGAAAAGTATAAAAACCTTTCCTTTTCATTTGTAAGAGGGGCAGTGGTTGCCACTCCTCAGGGTTCTGAGAGTGTGCTGAAGGAAGGGGCCACGCTGAGTACAGGGGAATGTGAAGTTTGAGTGGGTTTCTGGCTTGGTTGGTTTTCTCCTTCTAACTAGTGAGCAAGGGAAGGAGAAATTGGGCAACATAAGACAGCTGGTTTCCAGTGTGGGCTCTCCTCTGGGGCAGTTATGGGAATTAAGCTAGGAAAGAATCTGGGCCAGTAATTAGAGAATTTCACAACTTTGTCATGGCCTTAAGGAATATTTTCAAGCTAATAGAGATCTCACATTTGTCTAACATGCCTAAACCTGGATAATGGCTGTCAATACTTGGCACTGTTCTTCCTTTCAATTGTCCATAATTGTTGTTGTTGTTGTGTACATGGCCTCTTAGATTACTGTGAGACACAGTAAACATAGAGAACCCAACATTCAAAAAGCAAATCAAGTAAAAGGAAGTTAATGAAGACATATTCAAAGCAAGAACCAAAATGAACTCAGTCAGAGTCCTTAGGGAGAGAACAGGTACTGGCTGCATTCTGCATTCACTAGAGTGACTTTCATATGAACACAACTTGTGACAGCCTGCAAGGTGGCTCTCCTATAACTGAAAACCATGCTAAACAATTCCTACGTTAGTAAGCCAGACAACGACCATGTTTAAACTGTGGAGGGCATGAAGTTAATCTCTTCTTGGATTCCATCCAGAATCAGCAGGCTTGGCATATTCTCGTTATATTTAAAGAATCATCTCTGTTACAGCAGTGAAGGGGCACTTAGATGCACTGATTGGGGATCATCAGAAGATGTTACTAGAGCATGGGGCACGTGGACTGAGCTATAAGCAGATGAGGTTTCTGTTGTCACCTGCAGTCACTAGTGGGACTGGTGTACTACCAAACGGGCTTACTTTGCTTGCTTAAGAAAGTCCTGCAGCTGTGTGATGGAGTGAAGATCCTCAGCTTCACTGTCATCTTGAAAGTTGTCCAAGTGAGAGCGGGGGTATGTGTTTTACAGAGAAAAAACTTTGGGAATCTGTATACTTGTATAGAATCTCTGAATTTCTGAGCTGCAGACCATGTAACCAGGTAGACTTTGTTCTGTTGCTCAGTCAAGATTAGGGGAAAGGCAGGGCAAGGGTTCACCTTGACCTTCCCAGCCTCTGGTGCTCAGATCTTTCCTGTTTGTAATATTTAGCATATGACTAAGCTAGTTAAGAAAATCCCAAATTTATGATTTATGGACCCAGGAAGAGGGCGTTTGACACTTAAATCACCCTAGAGATATGTGCAGAGCTAAAGAGGGAAATTTGTCATCTATAAATCCTGGTCCAGGTTATTAAAGGTGATTGTTTTGAGAAGACTTACACATACTCCACTGGCCTGGGGACTGAGTTCTCTTGGTCCTAGTGAACTCTAAAGTACAGGTCTTGAATGCTCAGCTGGATGGCTGGTTCCTATTGAGGGCAAAACTGAAAATAGGAAGCCCTTGGCTGCTGACTGTGAAATAAACTTGCTTAAGTTGTCTGCCAAGAGCAGTTGGTCATATGAAAAGCCACATGACTAACCAGAAATTATTGAGGCTTGGAAGGTGCCAGGGTCAATGAGTAGGATTGCTTTCGCCATGGGATCAAGTTAAAGTGACTGTGCCCACTCACTAGTTCATAAACTCTACTGTATTTCACCCTGCATCATTCCACTTACATTGATGTGGCCCATCAAATGAGTTTATTAAGATAGACATGTCAGACAGTTTTGACTGGCTACTTTTTATATGCTTTTTAAACACATTGCTAAGACCTTCTGTTTGTGAGGCATGGCAAAAAGAACAATAACATTCCTTTCCTCTAACTTCTGACACCAGAGTCAGGTTCTTTTTCATGACTCTGACTATCTCTTTGCTTATAATTCCTCACAATAGCTTTATAATATGGTGCTTTGGATTATAGCAACTTGAGGTCACATTTCATGTTATATCCAAAATCCAGACAACTGGTTTATAAAATTTTGTATATTCCATGATACTTTAAAAAGAGATTTATCTTACTTTGAATTGTGTGTTTCTGTGTGGTATGTTTATGTGAGTAAAGGTGCATGCAGAGGCCAAAAAAGAGCATCAGAGCCTAAGAGCTTGAGTTATATTTGGTTGTGAGCCACCCAATATAGATGACGGAAACGAAATCTTGGTTCTCTATAAGAGCAGTATGAACTCTAAATTGCTGAACCATGTATCCAGCCCCTGTTCTGCAGCATAGTGTGTTGTACAACTGAACAATTGTTCAGTTGGATAATAGATTGATCAGTCTTATACTAAGTTATGCTGCAGTGACAAACAAGGCCAGATTTGGAAATCTACAACATTTGGTGTATTTCTCATCCATGTTAATGTCCATGTTGGACAGCACATAGCCTTCCTCTTCCTCTTCTTTATTCTGGGATCTGGACAAGAGGAGCAGCTTCTAATTGGGATAAATTTGTCTTTGGTAGAGGACAATAAAGAGATGTCAGAAATATATGCTGGGTAATAAGAAACACATACCACTTCTGCTCAAATTTTTTGGTCAGTGCCAGCCACGTAGCCACACCTGTTGAGAAAACCATTACATCTTAGAAAACTATTTCATGTTAATCAGATTGAAATATTTTATATATATATATATTTTATTCATGAGATTTTTAGTCATGAGATTCAAGTAAATATTATGAAGGTAAGAGGAATGAGGGTCACCTTCATCTGGGCTTTGTTATACCAGGCTTAAGAAAATACATATTCTTTATATTGGGAATTTAAGAATAAGATTTTGCAAGAAGCAACTGAAGAAAATATGAATGGAAACATTTTAGGATGAGTGAGAAGATGATGTGAAAGTCCATTTTGGTGGAGGATAAGGCTCCACAGCAAGTGCTACTATAGTCATGTATACTCTAAACTAAGGAGTTTAGCATCTAACCCCTGGGCAAACAACTGGAGGTTTTAAAAGTGTGTTGAAGACTGGACCGAAGAGATGCTGAAGATGTTCTTGAGGCTTCTTAAAGAGTCAAAGAGGGGTGTAGTAAAATGAGAACCTGGGAGGTGACAAGTATGACCAAGACAGAGCAAACTGCCAAGCTATGGAAGGAACAAACATTGGCTGCAAACAGGTTGGTGTGGGAGAAAAGATGGAGAGATGAAGAAACAGAAAGAGTAGCAAGTAATGGCATCAGGTAGTGAAGAATACAATAAAAATAAAGTGAGTGAAAGCAACCAAGTATGAAGACGCTGGGACCACTTCATTTTTATGGCAGGCCTCAGCAGCTCTATAATGGCAAGACACCAAATAGATCCAAGTGGTCTGGAGGCAGCCTATCCCAGAGAGAATGATGAATATTCAGACTATGATAAACTAGGCATGTTTTAAGAGGTACAGGATGGTCATTGCGGTGGGTCATTTAAGAGACATGAAGAACAGTAGACATCAAGTTGGAGAGATGGGCCAGATCATGTGGAATCTTAAATTATTTTATTCTCAGTGTCAGGAAATCATTTTTAAAAATATATTTACTTTATTTCTATTTTTATGTATGGGCATGTGCCTATCACATGTGTGAAGGTGCTTTCAGAGGCTGCCTGATGTAGATGCTAGGAACCACACCCTTGTTCTCTGCAAAATTAGGATCTACGCTTAACCACTGAGCGGTCTCTTTTGCTGTCTTGGGTGATTTCTGAGCAGGATTTGTGTTTTGAGAATTGCTGTGGCTGCTCTGTGGAAATGGACCATGGAAAGTATCACCTGAACCAGTGACCAATTAGGGGGAATGTCACAGTAATGCAAACAAGAGAAGACAAATGTTTAAGTGGGATGACAGCAGCAGAGATGAAATAATCCAGATATGGCTCTAATTTTTTACCAGCAATTATATATCACATACATACATTTTCTATTTAGTTGAACAGTCTAGACTGTACAGCTAAATGGCTTTAGAGTCATGATGGATTGCAACACGGAGTAGAGAGAAGGATGAGAACCGTTACTTGGATTGTGGGTTAAGGGGTTAGATAAATGCTCCTTAGGGGAGCTGCTGAGCTGTAGAGCACCAGGAAGCAACATACCTATAACACTGGATTAGAAGACTATCTATGAGCACACATAAAAATGGCATCCTGATTTATAATATATGTTTGCCTATTCTTTTTTCAACATAATAAGTAGATCAAAAGTCTAGTTACTCAAGTCTGGATGCAGTCAGAAAGATTAACCACGGGGACTTATTTGATAGTCCTTAACCATGTAGTCTGTTTAGGGAGCTGGATATTTCTAGCACCTGCTGCTGGATTGCTTTCTAAGTCATTACAGAAAAGAAAATTATCCTGGAAGACAAGTAGCACACCATTGTGCAGTAGATTTCTGAGAAGCCAAAGAACAAATTACAGAGCTGAATTTTTAAAGTGGGCTACAGAATGTCCTCTGTTAGCATCCTCTCGAAGAACAAGAACAAGCACACATGCATCCCTGTTGCTTAGTAAATCACTGATATGTGAAATTGGGTGATCTCCACTGGGATTCCCCATCATTAATTCTGTAACCCTGAAGCATTGTGCCAGTTGCACTTATAAATCATGTATTTATGTAATATAAATTTACAAACAAGCTTGAGGATATATATGCAGACACACATATAGTATACTCAAGCTTAACACTAGAAATTCACATTCATTACTGAACCCCAGATAAGCAGGAAGAAAAGTCAGCAGGCTGAATGTAGAGAGGGAAATATTGATTGCCTAGGAGTTTGAGGGTCTGGATTCTTGCCTTGTTTGGGGACCCATTTGTCTCAGTTATATACTGTAATTGTGACAATGCCTTGTGGCTTATAGCCCTTTACTGTTGTCTCTTTTAGTGTTGGGAGTTGACTGAGCCCATGTGGGTGGTCTTTACCTAGGGTCTTTATGTAATCACATGTCTATGTGAGGACTGTGCTAATCCTTATCATTCTTATCTGACACTTAGTTTCCTTGTACTTGGTTATTCTTTCTAGCAAAGTGACTTGCATTTATGACACAGCATCAAAGGCTCCAGGAAGGAGGAAGTCAAATCCTCACAAAAGTAAAGTCTGGACCTGACACAGTCTCACCATTATCACCATCTATTGGTTGAAGTAGTTAGCTAAGATTCTCCTGTATAGGGATGTGGGATCAGGCAGAAGGAAAGAAGTTGATCATGACCATTTGATAAGTGAGCTGCATTCAATCAGCAGGTTAGCATTCTCAATTCACACAGGGACAATCGATCATTTTTATTAAAAGATTATTGTAAAAAACAATAATTCTATGATTATGCATTAGAATGGCTACTACAAAATAAACAGGAAATCCTAACTATTGATGGAGGTAATTGGAAACTTTTATACTACTGTTGGAAATGTGAATAGTACATTTACTGTGCAAAACAGTATAGCAGGTTCTAGATTAAATAAAAAAATTACCCCATTATTTGACAATTCCATTATATAGCACATATCACAAGTTAAAATTTGGGTCTGAAGGAGGCATTTGGACACAGAGGTGTTCACAGGAGTATTAGTCATAATAGCTAAACCATAGAGGCAATTTTGTGTCCATTGATGGGTGAAGGAATATGCAAAAATGGTATTTATAATTAGATGTCACTCAGTAATAACAAAGAAAGACATTCTGGCCATGGAACATGGATAAACCTTGAGGACATTAAGATAAGTGAAATAAGACAGTCATAAAAAGACAGAAATGGTGTGATTCCCCTTTGGACACTCCAGAGAGAACGTTGACTCATAGGGACAGAAAATATGGCAGTGGCCCCAGGTAGGAAGAAAGAGAGGTTATTGTTTAGTTCATATAGAGTTGCTGTCTGCAAAGGAGTAAAGAAGCTGGTGATGTTTGTACAACATCACGAATCTATTTCAGATCACCAAAATATAAAATTAAAATGGTTAAGATATGTTTGCTATGTTTATGTCACTTCAGTAAAAATAAGAAAATTGAAAAAAAAATCATCTGGTGAATTTGATCAATATAAGGAGGGGGACTGAATATCTAGTGTCATAGGTTAGTTTTAATTGTCAACTTGACAACCTAGAATTACCTCTCAAGAGTCTCAATGAAGGATTATTTAGATCAAGTTGGCCTGAGGACACATGGGAAATAGGGGAATGTCTTAATTGTTTTGGTAGATATGAGAAGCCTCGGGCTCAAAACCGGTTGCACCATTTCCTGGTTTTGGGTCCTGAACTGAGTAAGAGAATAGAAAGTTAGATGAACACCAATCATGCACATGGTCATTTTTCTCTGCCCTTGGCTTTGCCTTGACTTTTTTTTTTTGCTATGATGGACTATAACTTAGAATTGTGAACTAAAATAAATTCTTTCTCCCCTAAATTTCATTTTCATCCGGGTATTCTTATCATAGCTGCAGAAATGAAACTGAAATGTCTGGTAACTTGTGTTATGTTCATCCTGTAGTTAGAAAATCTGATATTTGTAGTTTTTTTGTTTTTTTTTTTTTAATCTTGGAAAAACATATCCAAGATCTGAGAAGGATTTTGACAAGTTAAGGAAACCGGAAAAGAAAAGTTTGAGACCGTTTTATTCTTATGACAAGGATGTGACAGAATTTTGCAGAAAGGTTCTCATATTCATTTGCTCATTTATAAGAAATCTAAAGTAGCTTCAAAAAGGTGAAGTGACCTCAACAAGAACAGTCTGAGGATCCAAATGGTCGCATCCTGTCTTAACAGAAGCCCTGAGCAGCACACTCTGATATAAGGGACCAATGACAAATACCGTAACTCACAGGAAAATAGTGAAATCACCCTGGATTTCCAGTACTACCAAGTTAATCAAAAACCCTGGAACTATTCCCGGGATTCTTTTAAAGTCTAGACAAAGCCTCAAGAAAAGGCTTGTACAACTGAACTAGTGCCAGTGGGGTGTGAGAAGACCTGTATGATCAAAGGGATTTTATAGAGAAGTGTTTTGTAAAGGAGAAAAAGACAGAAAAAGCTGCTCACAAATCACTTGTGGGTGATGATGGGGGAGGGTGGAGGAGGGGCAGAGAAGCCTCAAGAGAAAGAAGAAACAGTTCTGCCATGTGGAGGAAGTTGATAGACTTCAACTTCCCCAGGGGATGAACAACTTTAAAAAAGTTAACTTCTACTTGGCATCAGATTTGTTCTCTACACACAGACCCTAAGTGAAATTGAGGAAAAACTCTGGGGATGGCAACAAACACTTTATTCAGAGGCAATGAAAAAAAGAAAAAAGAAAAAGCAAAGCAAAGCCCTTTCTTTTTATCCTCACCAGTGATGCCCAAATGGAAGGTTTATACCCCAGTGGCTGATGGAAAGGGCACTGAGTGTACAGTAATCACCTGCAGGCCACGGGTAGCTGTGGGTTCTACCAAAGGCACTATACGTCAATCCAGATACAGCACTGTGAATGTTCCAAGTATTTCCCATGACCAGATTATTAGGACTTTGACAGTTCCTGAGAGTCTTAAATACATTTCATAAATGCGGCTCATCAACTCAGAGACAATAGGTTAGTGACATAGTTCCAGTGCCTTCTTACATTATCCAGGTGCTCCTTACTACAAAGTACACCTGTTTGACTTGAACAGTTGCATGCATAAATATTCTAAAGGAATGTCAAGTGATAGCACAGACACCCATCGAAGATAATCCTCTCTAATCAAATTCTTAAATAATCAAAATAAACATCCTGAGCATAGCCTCTTCTACAGCACACGAGTTCTAAATGAAGTTTCAACCTCAAACCTATACAGGAATGCTCACAGAAACTTCATTCTTTTTTATTTTATGTGCACTGGTGTTTTGCCTGCATGTATGTCTGAGTTTGGGTGTCAAATTCCCCTGGAAATGGAGTTGCAGATGGTTGTGAGCTGCCATGTGGGTGCTCTTTCTTTGGAAGAGTAGCCAGTTCCCTTAACCTCTGAGCCATCTCTCCACCTCCAAGAAGCTTCATTCATAATAAACAATGATGAAGCCAACACTAACATTCACCAATAGTAGAATAATACTAATAGTCCAGAGGAGCAAGCAATCATGGTATACAGCAACGTGGGTGGGCATCACAGACACAGTGCTCAATGAACTAGGCATGAAGGGATTAACACTAGATAAAGTTCAAGGACGGGAAAAACTATGCTGAGAGAATAATAGTTGTCTCTAGAGGACATTATCTAGTAAGATATCTAAGGAAGACATCTAAGAGTCATGAAATGCTTCATCTTCTCTCTGAGTCAATTGAATAGCTAGAAATGTAAAATGTGATTGAGGGGCTGGAGAGATGGCTTAGCAGTTAAGAGCACTGGCTGCTCTTCCAAAGGACCACGGTTCAGTTCTCAGGACCCACATGGCAGCTCATATGTGCCCGTAACTCCTGTTTCAAGGGATCCAACATCCTTACACAAACATATATGCAGACAAAACACCAATGCACATAAAATAAAAATAAATACTAGAAATGTAATTGGGACATATATTTAAAAGTTGAGAAAAATTACAATTTACTGACTGTTCATTATATACTAATTTAGAGAAGAAAATATATACCTTCCAGAGGTTTAGACATGAAGACACAAATTTCAAGCTTGTGCTCTATGTGTCAGCTCTGCACTGTAGATATGATGATGACGTATTTACTAATTACCTGCACACACAGTATCCAGAGTCTTACAGAAATAAGCACAATAGGAAACCACAATAAAAAATAATAGTATAAACTATCCTTTACCATATAGATGATGCATGATAAAAATCAGCTTATTTATGTTCAATAACATTTTTTTTTTATGGTTCTGAATTTTAAAGAATTATCTTTCAAGAATGGTTAAGTACAGGAATCAGAGCCAGGCAAATAGTCCCTTCAGGAGGGTGCTTTACAAAGTTTATTTTTAGCCTGGTTGTCTAGCATTACAAGTGCATTGTCATGGGAGACTCCCCCCCTCCCCTTCCTTGAGTCAGAGTCTCATATACCCCAGGTTAGCTTTCAATTTGATATGTAGCTGATGATTACTTTGAATGATCTTCCTTCCTCTCCTTCCTGAATGATGGGATTATAGGCATATGTCATCAAATCTGGTTTTTTCGGATGAGCAAATTGAATCCAGGTCTTTGTGTGTGTGGATTCTACAGTCTGAGCTATAGCCTCAGCCCTTTACTTTACTTAAAATAGTCTTTCATTATTGCTTTTCTTCTTCTGGTAAAGTGATTTTACTAGTAATTATTTTAGATGTCTTAATTTAAACACCACTATTAAAAGAAGCAAAATTTAATTAACCAAATCAAAAGAAGAGATTCTTTACCAGACTCTTTTTTTTTTTTTTTTTTGGCTCCTTGTTCTTGGTTGAAGTAAAGCAGTTCTAGGTTATAGACTGCATGCGTTTTTTACTCCTGTCATTCAGGACAGTCAACTCCCTTAAAGGGGACAACACAGTCAACACGAGGGGAGAACAGGGGAAGCTAATGATGAGCAGTATCTTCCTAGGGTGTTGTAGATGTTAGTCACTCCTATCAGAAGGTAAAGGTAAAATGTGTTAGTAGTAGCTTAATTTCTGAATGAAGATTGTTTCAACATGGGTTTCATTGATCTTGTCAGCCTCACTGTAACCAACATTGTTGACAAGAACAACATCGTGCTTGAGACCCCAGGTTCATAACCTTTGTTCCCACATTCAGTTTCAAAATGTTGGTTTTTGGTTGCTGCTTTGGAATCATGAGAAAAGGTCAACTGGGTCTCAGGGGTGGCCATGGAGAAATCACAACTCACAAACAAAATGCCAACAAAAAACCGTGGTCTTCTTATAGATCCTCAGGAAACCAGAACTTTTGATGCAGGAGTCCCCGATCCTAAGACTTGAGGGTAGGTGGAAATTGTTGAGGTTGGATAGAATGTGCTTGCTTTCTTTCTTTCTTTCTTTTTTTTTTTTTTTTAGAATTTCTTTTTTTTTCTGTTTTAACTTTTTAAAAAATTTTTGTAAATACTTATTTACATTACAAATGTTTCCCCCTTTCCAGATCTCCCCCTTGGAATTTCTCTATTCCCTCCCACTCCCCTGCCTCTATGAGGGTATTCCCCCACCCACCTACTCACCCACTCTTGTCTTCCCTCCTTGGCATTCTCCTATATTGGGGCATCTAACACCCTCAGGCCCAAGGGCCTCTCCTCCCCCTGATGGCTAACAGACCCTCCTCTGCCAAATATGTGGCTAGCACCATGGGTCCCTCCATGTGTATTTGGTTGGTGATCCAGTTTCTGGGAGCATCGAGGGGTCAGGCCAGTTGACACTGTTGTTCCTTCCATGAGGCCTTAAACTCCCTCAGCTCCTTTAGTCCCTTCTCCAACTCCTCCATCTGGGAGCTCACACTCAGCCCAATGGTTGCTGTGAAGTAACTCTTGTGTATTCCGAACTTTTGGGCTATTAACCACTTATCAGTGAGTACTTACCATGTTCATTCTTTTGCAACTGAGTTACCTCGCTCAGGATGATATTTTCAAGTTCCATCCATTTGCCTGCAAATTTCATGAAGTCATTGTTTTTAATAGCTAGGTCTTACTCTTTCTGACTGTGGCTTGTCTTTCCTGCAAGCTTAGGTGTCAATACTCCTTGAAGACCAGTTCTCTCTAAGAGTAATTTGGGTTTGGAAAGCGTGTGGTGCAGGGTCAGCTCGGGGTGCAGACAGAAACAAGAAGGATCTAATCCCCATCTGTCCCTTGTTTCCTGTGTCCTGATGGCTCTGCAAGGATCCCTTTTGGTCCAGTGAATTTGAAAAGAAGTGATGGTCTTGCCTGTGCTTGAAGGTGTGTCAGCATTCCTGGTATACCAACTCTCTCCTGGCACTATTTGTGTATGGAGCCCTGTGTCACAGGATCTGCTCTCCAGCCACCAAAAGAAACCAGAAGCCCACTCCTCAGTCTCTATGTCCTGGGTATTCCAGGTGGGTCCCTCTGAGCAGACAGGCTTGCCCACACTCCTGGGAGTCTAGCTTTCTCCTGGCACTATTTGGCTATGGAGCCCTGGTGGCCCAGGCAGAGGTCTTCTGCCACAGTTGGAAACAGGAAGGTTCCTTCCTCTCAGCTGTTCTTCAGTCCCTGTGTCCCAAGGATTCCCCGCGAGTCCTGCTTAGCAGTTTTAGTCCTCTTACCCCCTCTTAAGGGCTTTTCCACACTCCTGGGAGGCTAGCTTTCTCCCAGTGCTATTTGGCTATGGAGCCCTGGTGGCCCAGGCAGAGGTCTCCCGCAGAGGTCTGTTTCTTGAAAATGGATTCTTGTACCAGCTGTTTATGGAGATGAGTGGGTAAATTTCTCATCAGCATTATTTGTTTCTTTGGAGAATTTATGGATATTAATATGGTGGGTGGGTTATGAATGCTCTTGTTTGGAATTGGTACATTCCAATCCATCTATGTTGAACACCTTCCGTGTGTCAGGTAGTTTGATATCTACCTGGTACTAGATGTCAAAGGTAGCACTGAGCTTTCTGGAACTCATAGATCCATGATTCAGACTAACAGGGAGCACCTTGCACTCAGATAGCAGGCTTTATAAACGCTCTGTAACTATATAAATGGTAACTGCTCCAAGATCAACTTTCTTCATCTAAGACAGTAATTACCTTTCACAATCACAATAGGGATTAACTGAGGTCATGCACTTCAAATCTTTTTTACACTGTTGGCTAATTGCACGCTCTCAGTTTTGTGCACACACTTATAGAAGACTGGAAATGGGTGGAATATTTGCTTTAAGGGCAGAATAACAAATGTCTCCTTGGGAGACATTTAAATACCTAGAGGATGAATAAGAAAGCTAGTTGGAGAGGGTATTACCACCATCGATGGGTACAGACACAATTGGCTGAAGAACACAGTCACATCTGGGGAGTTGAGGCTAGACCAGAAAAATGTGCTCATGATTGTAAGGGCATCTACTGTTTCCATGGGATGAGTGTACTCGTTGTATGCAATTGTAAGCACCAACTATTCCAGAACTGACTCATAAAATTCCTTTAATAAAACAAAACAAAACAAAACAAAACAAAACATCTTTCTGACCAGTTCACATGACTTCTGTAATACCACCGTTTCTGAGTTAAGGAATTGATGGTAGGTCAAACAGACATTGGTATGCTTTTAGCCAGGGAGACAGAGAATTGGATCAGACTCTTAAGTTAACTCTGTCTTTAGATAGCAAAGAAGAGAGCCAGTTGGAGGGAGTGATCCAGACCAAAAATAAAAGTGAACAATAACCATGGTAGTCAGGGAGATGAAGGTGGGGTAGATTTAGATAACAGGAATTTAATCAGATGTGGAAGTTCAGGGAACGGGCACATGCAGAAGTTAGTCTGAGTGTGGGACTTGAGCAACATGGTTGGTGTCATTCACCGATAGGGGCGACACAAGATATACATGCACATATGATTTTGAGCCCATGAGACTTATTTCTTTGCCTATGATATATTTCTGCAAGGCTGCTGATAGCTCTGTGTGTCTCTGGCCAGAGATAGATGAGAAGAGAGATAAAGATTTGAAACAACTCTCACACACTGTTGGTAGGAATGCAAATTAGAACAGTGTCTTAGAATTTTATTGCTGTGAAGAGACATCACGACCACTCTAGCTCTTCTCAAGAAAAACATTTCACTGAGACTGGCTTACATAATGATAATGGTAGTGCATTATCATTATGGTGGGAAACATGGAGGCATGCAGGCAGACATGGTGCTGGAGAAGGAGCTGAGACCTCTACATCTTGATCTGCAGGCAGCAGAAGGAAACTATATGTGACATTGGGTGTAGCTTGAGCAATGCCACATGTGGAAGTATAGGATATGTTTGTGTAGTTGGTTCTCTCCTATCATGAAGGTCCCAAGGATCAAAGTTAGGTTTTCAGTTGGCTGTAAGAGCCTCTATCCTCTGAGCCATCTCACTGGCCCAAGAGAGATATTATTTGAATTATAAGCAGAGAGGTGGTGGAGGGAGAACTCACACAGGTAGGAAACAACAAAACAGGATCTACTCCAAACTTTCTGGCTCCAGGGTCCACATTGTCCATTACTTGGTGACAGCTTTGGGTCATTCTGCCAGTGATACTGATGGAAGGTATCATCCATCTATAAAGAAAGTGTTGCAGATACAAGAGGTAGAGATGATCATGGAAAGAAGTTACTTTGGATGGCATGGGGGAGATGGGATGGGAGAAAAAGTTAGCCCTAGATAGGAAGAAACATCAAGTAGACAGAAGAGAGAAATAAAAGAAATGGCACAGGTCATTTTTAGGTTTGGTGACAATAGATGATTTTTCAAAAACATTGGGAGAATAATTATCTGGGAAGGAAGACCTGATTTTGTCCTTTAACTCAAAAATTAAAACAGAAAAAAGGGCAGTTTCCCCATGAGAGGACCACATAGTGTCTCAGAAGAGAGCAAGCAGGCTTCCAGACACATCAAAGAAGGAGGGCTTGCTGAACAGGCATGGGTTAGAGAAACTTAACTGTGGGCAGGAAGTCCCAGAGAGCTCCAAGAATAGATCAAGAGATTTAGAGGAACAAGGTTTGGGGTAAGAGAAAGGGGAGGAGAGGACCCTAATTCCCAGTGGAGCCTACATTTTGGATGTAGGTCAAAGATACCAAAGTTGCCCCTACTATAAAGCATGAGTTTCCTTGGAAGTGAGAACATCAATCAATCAATCAATCAATCAATCAAATAAAATTAGCATCTTGCCTGGGTGAAGACTAGGTGAGAAAAGAGGAGGAAATAATAGGAAGGACATTTCAATATTTGGGACATCTTGGAGAGTTGGCTTTCCAATGAGTTATTGCTCTGTAAGAGGAGCTGTGACAGAATTCATGGTAGTCCCTTTGGGAGAATTCCTGGGAAATCCTTGTAGGAAGGTGTTTAATTTATGTGTGTACTCAGAGAACTTTCTTCTCATTTGCTGTATCAAAACTGGCAACTTATGTAGATATTATACCGAAAATGTATGCATTAGTCACTTTACATATCCCAGTGATGAAGTAGCTGGCAAGAAAGAACTTATGGGAAGAGAGATTTATTTGGGCTCACTGTTTGAGATACAGTCTATAAGGGTAGGTGGAGAATGATGGAGAGAGGGACTCATGGCTGTGGCAGTGGGACCGTGGGGCTGCTTGTTTACATGCTGTAGACTGTGAAGTAGAGACAGCATGGAACATAGATGTGTGCTATAAACCTCCAGGGATGTTTGCCAGTGACCCTCTTCTGGATAGGCTCTACCTCCTACGGGTTCCATAACCTCTCCCAATACTGTCATCACTGGGGGGGGGGAGTGTTCAAACACACAAGCCGGTAGGGGACAATCCGTACTCAAATCACACATTATGATAGATATTTAGGGTAATCTGGACATACTGTCTATCAGTAGTGACAGGTTCACATATCTGACTCTTCAAGACCATTTTCGGGCTAGAGAGATGGCTCAGTGATTAAGAGCACTGACTGCTCTTCCAGAGGTCCTGAGTACAATTCCCAGCAACCACATGGTGGCTCACAACCCTCTGTAATGGGATCCAATGCCCTCTTCTGGGTGTATCTGCAGACAGCTACAATGTACTCATATAAATAAAGTAAATAAATCTTTTAAAAAGTCATTTTCAATCACACTACAACTCTGTGTTCCCAAATATTTATAGCTCATACATAAGAAAGGAACATGTCATATTATTAAAGACATATTACAAACAAATGCTTTAATAGATGAAACAAAACACTCTAAGGAAAATGAGAAAAAGGTCCAAATAGGCAATTGAAAGATGAAAGGAATGATCAAGGAACATGAGAGTAAATGCTGAATCTCACTAACAATATGTGAGACTCTTTTCTCCTATTTTATTTGGAAAGATTTAAACCAAAAGTGCTAAAACAGCATTTAAACCTATTTTAACCCATACTAGGTAGATATTAAAAGTATAAGATAGCTTTCCTCAATACATTGCTAATAAGAAAAAAGTCAAGGTTCAGTGTGCATTTCTATTTATAAATACTGTAAGATGCATATATGACTCTAAAGGTAGGAAAATGTTTAAGAGGACATGAAAGAAATTATTATAAAGTCTAACTCTGGTGAACATGGATCATGGGAGGAGTAGAAAATTAATTTTTTAAAAAATGGGGAACTTGAGAAATGGCTCAGCACTTAAAGGGAATAGCTGCTCTTCTGTAGGACCCTGGCTCCATTCTCTGCACCCACACTGTACACAGCTCATAAACATCTGTAACTCCAGTCCTCCTAAAGGGTCCAATGTCCTCTTCTGGATTCTGGGGCCACCAAGCATGTACATAGTGCAGACATATGTGGTTAGGAAAAACACCCATGCAAATAAATAGAAATAAAATTTTAAAATATTGGTGTGGAGAGATGGCTCAGTAGTTAAGGGTGCTTACTGCTTTTGCAGAAGACCAAAGTTCAGTTCCCAGCACCCGTGTTGAATGGCTCGTAACCATCTCTAACTCTAGCTCTCAGGGATCTGAAACCCTCTTCTGGCCTCTGAGAGCACCTACACTCCTGGGCACATATCCCCACGAAAACACACATTTACACACAAATAAAAATAAGATAAACCTTGGGGTATTTTACTGCAGAAACATTTGAATACACAAAATACAAAGGACAACGTTATGTCTCTATCTGGTTACCTGTCAACTGATCTCAGCAATAGTTAGCATTATTTGATAATATTGTCCCTTCCTTTTTCTGTTCAAAGAAAAATAACCACTTACATGTATTTTTATTTAATATTAAAAATCAACCCAACCAAACCCAACCAAAGTGATCTTTTGGCCGACCCACTGGGCTGTGGGTCATTAGCCTAACCTTGGAAGCAGTAAGAGGCTTTGGGAGCTAGGGTTTGAGTACAGGCCTTTCTGAACTCTTCAGCTGCATCGCTAGAGGGACAATAAGCCCTGCCTGGATACCACAGAATGATTCTTAATTAGAAAAGTGACATCAGAGGAAGGCCGCCTGCTCTGAAGGGGGCAGTGTAATGTCCTTGCCACCCACACGCTCATTCTGTGTTTTGGAAGGAACAACTTGATTTACTTGAAGCTTACTTTCATCTCTTAATTCAGGCTCACCCCTGTTCCCAATAGAACCTAAAGCTGAGCAAACAGTGCCTTCCTATTTTTCAACTGGATGTGCTTTGTGCAGCCAAACTTCTGTCACACAATGTTAACCTGGTCTCATATGGAGGTGTCCTACATGTTTCTTGGAAAAATATGTAGATGCCCAACCCCTATTTAGAGGGAAGTTCCAGATTCTGAGGACTGAAATAAAGATGCCTACCCTCAACACGCATCCATTCATTTATTCAGCCATAATTAATGGTAGAAATTTTGGCCTCACTCTGTACTAGAGTTGAGTTATGAAGGTTCAATGTTTGGCCTTCCGGACCTTCTGGAATCTAGAATGAACTGCCCACAGTTTACCCCGCTTCAGGGCATGGACCATTCTTTCCCATTTTGTCTATGTACTCTCCACCTCATTCTTCAGATTTGGCTCACAATTCACTATCTTTGATAGATGACCCTTAGAATTTACTATTTCCTCGGCCAACAATTTTCTGGTCTTGCCCATCTGTTCTCACTCTGAACTCAGGTCACCTGTCATCACTGTAGGCTAACCACCAAGGCCAGTGGTCGATTGCTGTGCTAAAGACCAGTGTCGATTGCTGTGCTAACCACACTGCATGGCAGATTCTTACCTTTTTTGCCTACCTTAGGCATAGCACTTAAAATTATTATTATTATTGTTCTTCTTATTATTATTACTATTTGTGTGTGTATAGATGATATATAGATAGACAGACAGATATATAGATAGATAAATGGATAGATAGTCAGATAGACAGAGAGGCAGATAGATAGGAGGAGGTGTGTACCAGGGTATCCATGTGGGGGTGAGAAGACACCTTTGAACAGATGGTTCTCTCCCTCCATTTTTATGTGAGTTCTGATGATCAAAATCAGCTTCCCACAGCAAGTGTCTTTCTTTACCCATTGAGCCATGTTGCCAGTCTTAGATGGCAGAACTCTTAAAACAGATGGATTGATGTGTGCTAGATAAAGAAAGTCCTAGGAAATAAGCATCAAGTTTCAAAGAGCCTGCCCATTTTCTTTTAGAAATTTCACCTTCTTTCCCCTTCTGAGTGAGATTCAAGCATCCTATCTTGGGCTCTCCTTTTTATTTAGCTTCTTTGAGTCTGTGGACTATAGGGGTATGCTGTATTTTATGGCTAATATCCACTTATAAGTGCATACATACCAGCATGGCCTTTTGTGTCTGGGTTACCTCACTCAGGATGATATTTTCTAGTTCCATCCTTTTGCCTGAATATTTATGATGTCCTTGTTTTTAATAGCTGAGTAGTATTCCATCAAGTAAATGAACCACATTTTCTTTATCCAATTTTCAGTTGGGGGATGTTTGTATTGTTTCCAGTTTCTGGCTATGGACATAACATAGTGGAGATGGAGGGGTGGAGGGACCTTGGTGGGAGAGGGCATGGGAAGGGGAAGTGGGGGGTTGGATGGAGGGAGAGCTGGGGAGAGAGGGAGGGGAGAATAAACGGAATTTGGCAAGAAGATAGGGGCTTAGGTGGTTGGGGAGTATCTCTAAGAGACCTGGGAAAAGGGAGGCTCCAGGGAGTCCATGAGGGTGACTCTAGCTGAGACTCCTAGCAGTGAAGATGGAGCCTGAAGTGGCCACCTCTTGTAGCCAGGCAGGACTCCCAGTGGTCGGATAAGGAAACCAACCCACCCTCAAAACCTTCAACCCAAAATTTTTCCTCTCTACAAAAAGTGCAGGGACAAAGAAGGAACAGAACTGAGAGAGTGACCATCCAAAAACAGTCCCAACTTGAGATCCATCCTATAAGAAAGAGTTAATCCCTGACAAGATTAATGATATTCTGTTATACTTGCAGACAGGAGCCTAGCATAACTGTCCTCTGGGAAGCTCCATCCAGCAGCTGACTGAAACAGATGCAGAGACCCACAGCCAAACTTTAGATGGAGCTCAGAAAGTCTTGTGGGAGAGTTGAGGGAAGATTGAAGAACCCAGAGGTGATAGGGTCTCCATAAGAAGACAAAAGAGTCTACTAACTTGGACACTTGAGAGCTCCCAGAGACTGAACCACCAACCAAAGAGAACATATGTAGATGTGCAACTTGGTCTTCATGTGGGTCTTCCAACATCTGGATTGGAGCTTACTCTGACTCTATTACTTGCTTGTGGATCCTGTTTCCCTAACTGGCATTGTCAGACTGCATTGTCTAGCCTCAGTAGGGTAGGATTGCCTAGTCCCAAAATGATGTGAGGTGCCAGGGTGGGTTGGTACCCAGGGGGGACCCTCCCCTTCTCAGAGGTGAAGAGGAGGGGGAAATGGGGGAAGCCCTTGTGAGTGGAGACTGATAGCTTGGGAGGAGCAGCAGGCTGGATCTAGATGTAAAGTGAATGAGTGAATAAATAAATGAAAAACCAAAAGAAATTTCACTGCTTTCTTTTCCAAAGGATGGGTCTTGGAGAAGAAGTTGATGTCTGAGTGATTGCTACTGTGCCTTATCCAAAGAGAATAATTCAGGAAACAAATATTTTCAGTAAATTAAAACAAGAAGCAATATATTTTTATGCAGACTCATTTCTTTTCTTCTTGCCATTCATCTACCGAAGGAGACTTTTCCTCTAAGTAGCCATTAGGATGTATTATCTTTGCTGTTAGTCCTTTCTGTGAATTGAGAGACTTACAGGTAACAAGCAAGAAAAAAAGTCCCCTTGGGAAATTGACTTCAGAGAAAATTCCAACACCCATTGTTTTTCTTGATTTCCTTTTGGCAGGGGTTTCAAATTCTGGCTGTCGTTGCATAGTTTGAGTTTAATCCAATAGGAAAGGAGATTTCATCTTTATTTATAACTCCTGCTGACAGCCTTTAGCATGGGTGGGAGCCTAGGATTTCTGGAGCCAGCCTTGGCACCTGAGCTTTCGGGATGTAGAAGTCCCAATGATTTCTGTAAGCCTTCCTGAGAGAGGACTGTGTGTGTACTGCTGCCCCTTCAGCAACAGGGCAGCCTCAGGACTTTTTTGTAGTGTAGCTTGTGTGATAATGAAGTTTAACTTTCTCCTTAATGATTCTGCTATGTCTTACTGATTAGCACATGAGCCTCCCAATTCTAACTTGCCTTACATGTTAGAGAGAAGGTGAAGGGTTAATTGTGTCTTCTGTCTTACAGAAGCTAATAGTTATCCATGTTCATGGTATGCCAAGAATGACATCACTATGT
Source organism: Rhynchomys soricoides (assembly GCA_019843965.1). Classification (NCBI taxonomy): domain Eukaryota; kingdom Metazoa; phylum Chordata; class Mammalia; order Rodentia; family Muridae; genus Rhynchomys; species Rhynchomys soricoides. The sequence continues at coordinate 4,484,652 of JADRCH010000243.1, forward strand.
CTCAAATTACACTGCAGGGTTGGTGTTCTTATATGCCCTACTTTACAGATGTCAGAATAAAGCTTTAGAGAGGTTAGCATTCTAAATCAGTAGATATAGAACACTCCGATGTGAACTGTTAATCAAGAGTTACAAATTTAAGCTCATATATATTTAAGAATTTTGAGATACCTAAGTTTTTTAACTCATTCTAGAATGAAAAATAAAAGCTAATTTTTGGCCCATCTCTCAATTTATTTAAAAAAAGAAGCTTTGGGTAATAAATAAAGACCTAACTTTTTAACAAAATAAAGTCTAATAAACTAAAAAAACCAAAAACCATTCTGTAGGCAATAAAGCCAGGAGCCATTAATGAGTTATATGAGTTAGCATGAGCATTACTCGCTGTGACAAGCAGTCTTGCACATTAGTGGCTTAGCACATTGATTACTCAGAGCCGATGAAGTCAGTATTCTATTGCACACATTGAACTCTGTCCCACACATTATTCAGTTAAAGCGAAAACTTAGGGAGTCTCAAAAAAGTCTTCAGTATCAAGAAAAGCAATTATTAAGATGTAAAAACATTCACGTGTGTGTATTGCATCCATCATTCTCATTCACCCTTTCCCCCATGTAGCTCTCCCATGTGAGCTCCCCTACTTCCTCTTAAATTTGCTACCTTTTATTTAATTATTGTACATGTACACACACAGTCTACTAAACCCATTCACAGTAGCTCTTACGTGTATTTGTTTAGAGCTCACTTCCTGGGATTACATAATGTATTAAGGGAAAACGTATCCTGGAAAAAAATCATCCTTGTCTCTCAGTCTCTCAGCAGCCACTAATTGCCTCTAGTTCTTCAATCTAGGGTAGGACCTTGTGAAGTACCCTCTAAATAAATAAAATACCAATTGACATTGGTATGTCAACTGGCACTGTCGTGTGCTGACTTTATTTGGGTGACCATATTTTTGAGATTTCATGTGTGCAGTTCGCTCGTCATAGAGAGAAGACATTATCTTACAGCAGAAGCCCGGTCCTCTTGTAATCTTTCTACCTCCTTTCTTTCCCATAGTGTTGTCTGAACCTTAGGTGTAGGGATTGTGTTGTAGATGTGTTAATTGGAGTTGGCTGATTCAGGATCAGTGTTTTCTGCCTTTTAACCAATTATAGATTTCCGTAATTGTCTCTGCTGCCAAAGGAGCTTCTCTGGTAAGGGAGTATAAGGTTTAATTATCTGTGGCTATAAGGATTAGGTTTTAGAATACAGATAGAAATTCTACTGGTCTAGGAAATTGGTGGTATTAAGTTCTTGTCTAGGTTCCATGGCCTCACCAGCCATCAGCATGGGTTAGGTTAAAGGCAGAATAATAGAAACTAAATCATGATGGCAAAATTTTCAAAGAGCAACTAAATCAAGATGAATATTACTTTTAAAAAATCCATATATGTAGTAATCTTTTTCAGCCCCAGGGACTGGGATACTTGCTGATTTCATGGAGAGAGTCCAGAGAGCTTGTACATAAAATACACAGTATTTTTCTTCGTAGTCATTGAATTGAAAGGTAGTGATAACTTACATTTCAAAAACTATTAATAAACAAAAGGAACTCTTGTTATAAACTACAATAACCTACTTGTAATATACTTCAGGCTTCAATTAATTTAATTTTCATTTAATAAAGAAAGGACTCATTATTAAGTAGTAGATAAAGGCTAGCCTGGGGTTCATGAGAGGTGAGAGGATGGTCCTGAGTACCCTCAGATGGTCCTTCACAACAGATTTAAGTAACACTACCACCAGCTACTGTCACATGAACATGTTTTGTTTCACTCTAGGTAACTTCTTACATTCTGATATTTTGATTATTATTTATTTGGCTGTCTCTTTATCCCCCTAAACCATGTTGTAAGTACCATGGGATTAGAGTTAATCATCTCGTGAGATGATTAATTTTAATTATCAGCTTGACACAATCTAGCATCACCTGGGAAGGAGAGTCTCGATGGAGGATTGTCTTAATCAGTCTGATTGATATGGGAAGATGCAGCCCACCATAGGTGGTGGCACTCCTTAGACAGGGGATTCTGTACTGTGTATAGGTGAAGAAACAGAATTAAGCACAAGCAAGCAAGTATATATACACTCTCTGCTCTTGTGTAGCCATTTACTGTAGCAGTGTTCTTTTGGATTTTGGGGGAGGGTTTCTATCATCTGCCACACCTCTCTACCCTTATCCACTCTAATTCCTTCCAACCCCCCAACACTAGGTAGGAGAGAAAGAATGTTAGAGAGGAAATCTGAATGATATGATGTTACCAATTGTCTCAAGCTCCTGCCACCATGGTTCTCCTATTTCTGTTACTGTTAATATGGTAACCTGGGATTTTGAGCTAAATAAACCCTTAAGTTACCTTTTCTTAGGATGCATTCAGTACAGAAACATAAATGCTTGTCCCTGATGTTACATTCACTGCTTTTGCTACTGCTGGATTGCTGCTTACTGGTTAGAGATATCCTGATGATGGAGATTGGACTTGCCCCTAGGAACTGGGCGCCCCTAATCAACGGGAAGTAGTCTAAAGAGGTTTCCCCTCTCACATTCTTTCTCTCCTACCAAGTGTTGGGGGTTGGAAGGGATTAGGGTGGATAAGGGTAGAGAAGAGGGCAGATGATAGAATAAAAGTGTCCAAAGAGCCCTGTTACAGTAAATGTTTACAATATAACTCCTGTACCTACAGCTCAGGGAACATTGCTGACGAGAGGCCAGATTCTAAGAGTCAGAGGATCAGGGAGTTTGTTGTGAGATTGTTTTTGGTAACTTCAGAAGCTACATCCATAAAGTCTCACTAACGTGATTGCCAAACCAAGAGCTGAACAAGGACAATGACAATAGACACGCCAAAGTGGACATGGGGAAGCCATTAGGCCTCAGACCTACAGAACTACAGGCAACAAAGGACTGCTGAAAGTGAGAGATACAGACTTCTGCAGGGGAAAGCACACCAATTGGTTATCCAATACTAAATGCTTACCATGAAAATAGACGTAAAAGTGACATTATGTAGACTATGTTTTCGGATGCCGGGTCATATTTCTCCAACAGCAACACATGCTATGATGATTATGGAAATATGGAAGATTTTGACACCGCACTTACTCAGAGCTGGCTTTTCATCTTGATGTTCTCCACCCTTCAATGTTTTATCATTCACCTGCATTTTAACATCTCTGAAGTCAAGATGTCTTCTAATCAATATTTTGTGAAAATAGTACTTCCTTTTATTTTCACAAAAGATATTATTAAAGTAATGGTATCTTTCCATCTGTGGCAACCGAAGATCAAGAAAGAACAGTATTTGTAAGAAACATGATAGACAGGTTTATAATCTGAGTGTGTTAAAACTTGTAAAAATGGTAAGAAAACAGTAAGATCTTGAAATATGAAGGCAAATATCATGAAGCTTCAGTTCACAAAGAAAATATAACTATTCAGCAAAATAATCTTCCTAGGACTCAAATGAATGCAATTGAAAACAAAGAGGAAAACTTTTTATTTTTTTTTTTTTTGGTCTTCCAAATTTGAAAATGATATTTTCTTTAAACTCCTTGGCTAATTTGTGTGAAGTGAAAGAGTGTCCTTGTCAGGAGCTGATGTGTAAATTGCTACAAAATTTCTGGATAAGAATTTGGCCTCATAGGTTCAAATCTTGCAAATGTTCACATCTTATTTACCCTTTTAGGAATATATAATGAGAGAGCAATCAGAAAGTAGTCCAAGTAAATTCTCAAAATAAGAACTATAAAAGTAAAGGCATAGAATTTACATATTTTATTTCAGTCATACAGTGAATCAAGAAAAATTATAGTAAACATGCCAAGATATTAATGAGGATTTACTTTATTACTGTTCCAGTCCACTTGTGATTATTAGGTAAACCAATGTACATTATTTTAATAATCAGATACAAATTTAAAGTTTGAAAGAAAATGACTATTCAATATTCTGTCAGGATTTCCATTTCTTCCGCATGGAAGAGAAAGGAAGTTATTGACTACAAAGCCTGCTTATAAATGATATTTACACACCAGGAATTATGTGTGTAGATCTTATGCATACTTGTGGAGCATACCCAAGATAAAATATTTCAATATTTTGAATTTTGAATACTTAACAATACTGGTCTTTGTGTTTAAATTTGGGGTGTAAATTATTTGAAGCTAGTTTTGTGATCATTTGCCTCATTTTGGCAAACTGGCCATTTACAGGTTAAATCACCCTGCGAAGCTTTGCCTTCCTGCATGAGGAAGTGTTCCGTGTCCTCTCTAAATATGGGATTCGTCAGCTGTTTATTATCTCCTGCAAATAATAGTCGGATACTGTTCTTATCACATAAACATTTACCCAAAAATCGAACCAACACTCTAAGCTGCTAATGAATAGTTATGTAACGAGGATATTGAAAAATTCCCTTTTTAATAGGATGCCAGTAATTAATTCAATATTGCATCTCATAAAGCAGTCTCCTGGAGGGCTTGGCTGGGATTTTTAAATTTAACTTTGTCTATTTTTTGTGACTGTCTTACATGTATGTAATGTATTTTGATATTTACCCCACCCTGCTCTGCTTCTCCTAGAACTCACCATGTCCCCTGTCATGGTCTCCTTTTTTTTCTCCTCCTTTATAACTTCCTGAGCACAGTGAAGGCTGCCATACTCAGATGGGTGTGGGGCCATCCACTGGGCATGGGCAATCCATAACAGGCCACATCCCTGAAGAACACAGATTCTTCCTCCCTCTGGAACCATCAGTAGTCTTGGCTGATTTGTAGTCTCTCTACCTCTCTGCTTTATCTTGCAATCTTATTTTTGCTAATCTGTTAAAGCATAATCCACAGCATTATAAACCAACAACATTACTTTACTCATGCCTTTGATATTAGGAAAAGGAAATCCAAACAATGAAATCGATCCTACGTTTATGCGTTGTATTTCTCCTATATTTTGATAACTTCCTTCCTATACGATTTATTGTTTTACATATTTGCCTTTGGTGTTTTGTTCAGGTATGCTGACATAAGGAAATCATTTAGGAACCTCAAATGTCTCATAAACCAGCAAGGTGGTAGACAGTGTGGGCAGATAGCCTGCATGTGCAGATTTACATAAAAGGAAAGATTTAACTTCCCTTTTAGTTAAAACAAGTGTCGAGTGTGCATCATTAGCCAGAGAGAGTTCTGGGAGCCAGATGATGATGTACAGGCATTAATGTTAGCCATGCTTTGGGAGAGAGTGGGAAGAGATGGGCCTCCATTCTTGATCTCATAGTGACTTGGACCCTCCTCACAGTCCCCCTGTTCCTACTCCTAAGTCAGTAGGAATGGAGTTCTCCTTGCTAAGTGTGGTGCTACCTCACCATGTGGCAGCCACATGGTCTCTCGTGGAAAGTGCAGGTAGTCATCAGGTCACTCTTTCTGAGTCACTGTTTTCCTCACAGCACCTTTCTGCTGTTACAACTTTGGTTAAGACTATGAGTATCATTAATGGCATTGTCTCTAACCCCGAAAGATGGCACAGGGAAGTCTTGTCTAAGTTGCCCTATGTCGTTTATAAATTGCTAGGTTAATGTTCATCTCAAAGGACTTTTTTTGCCTTCATTTCAAGTTGTCTTCTTGAGAATTTAATGCTGTGGTCCAATTTTTTATTGTTTGGTTAATACAAGCCTGTGACTCTTCCTTCTCAGATCAAAAATATCCCACTCTCTTGCCTCTGGGCTGTTACATATGTTCTTTTCCTATCTTTTTTGACTTGTTCACACTCCGTTATCACATATAAAGAAACAGTCAAACTTTACACATACAAAATCTCAGAAAGTAGAACTCCTACACGTTCTGTCCTAGAAAGCTTTGGAGAGCTGTTGAAAAGAGAAGGGGAAGAGCAAGGCTTTTGAAACAGCTCACGGGGATACAGTAGCCAAGGGAAGAAAGTCCCATAAGGACAACTGTGCAGAAGGATGGAAAGACCCAGAAGGAAGTGCTCCAGAGGCAAGAAAACGAAGCCCTTGAAAGACTCTATAGGTGAGTATCTGACAGGCATTATGGATTAATCAATACCAGAAGTCCATGCAAAGGAAAAAGCCAAATGATCGGCTATTAGTGAAAACTATAATCCCTGCATACTGTTTAGCTCAACCAGCAAATGATACTTGCATCGTCATTGGGGTGCAACCATTAGCTATTTCTTTTACCATAAACTGAGAGATGACTTTATTGAGATAGGATGTTTGAGCATCCTAAGGTATAAGAGTGTTAACTTACCACCAATGCAAAAAGGCAGCAAGGAAGATGTGCGCCTGATAAATCAAGAATATACATGCTGGAAAGTGAAATGGACATACCATAAGCTGTGGCTAGAATCCAAAGGATGATTGGATGGATCATGGGAGGAAACAGCAAAACCAGAGTTGTCTTCCCATGACAGTCTTAAACTTTAGGACATCATTTTTTGACTTATTTATTTTTCACGTGCCTTCTCTCTAAGGATGTTGGATTACCTAAAACTGGAGTTATAAATAGTTTTGAGCTGCCATGTAGGTCCTGGGAATTGAACATGGGTCTTCTGGAAGAGCAGCTAGTGCTCTTAACCACTGAGCCATCTCTCCAGCCCCAACTTTAGGACATTTTAATAACTTATACAGATACATTTGTTTAGTTTTTAAAAACTAACTAATCATGCAGTGTGAACATGAAACACCTACCACATGTGGGGTAAAGAGCTCAATTCTCTACACATCATATAACAGAAGCAATAAGACAGAGTTCTGACACTCCGGGAACATGTCACTTTGGAGGATGTAAGGGGTGACCCTGGTCCAAGAAGAAACTTAAGTAAGTCTGAATTCAAACTATATAAACCTTAACTTTTGAAGAAAAAATGTCAAAGGTACCCCACTGAATTCATAAGTCAAACTCAAAGGATGATGACAGTGAGTTATTGGTTGAGCACCTCCCTAACAGTTGACCTCATTAAAGCTACCCTGAATGCAGGATTACACCGAAGCACCAGTTACGAGGCCTGTGCCTTACAGCCTGGTCTTGCCTCTTCTTAGAAAAGTGACTGTTTGCTTTTGTACCAGATACTGTTATTCTTACAAAAGGAACACAGGTTCCTGTTCCCTTTCTCCCAAAGACTATTCAGAGGATGCTGCAGAGACAGCTAAGAAGGACAGAAAAATAAGGAAATGAAAGCAAAAGGGTCAGAGGCATAGAGGACAAAGAGAAGGACAACAGTGTCATAAATGCTCTGTGTGAGGGCTCGGGGGACAGTCACTCAAATGTGCTTCTTGCTATTGTTGCATATTTTGCTTGGACATCATGTCACTTCCTCTGTACCCTCTGTGCCAGAAATATTTGTGAGGAAGGTTAAAATCGCTAAGAAGTTGTTTATGTGGCATCTTTCTTGGCAAGAGGCACACACCCATCTTATGTGCCTCTGAACAGCTACGTTTGAGCAGGTAGCTCACAGCAAGATTAAGTAGCAATCTATTGTGACCACACATCGGATGTGGCTGATTACTGTTTTTTAGTGGTATGTGTATATGTGCACACGTATGTGTGAACATTCCACACATACAAAAAGATGTCATTGTGTGTACAGATAGGGCTTTCCTTCTGCTGACATTCAGATTCATTTTTTTCCTCCATGCTGGATTAGGCTACCAAGAAATGGAGAGATTAATCTAGGCCTGAAGGAGGAAGGCAAACCCTTAAAAATATCCGATTACTTTTTTGACATTGATCTGGAAACCTGTGAGATTCAATCTTCACTAGCATGGAAGCTCAACCTGGAGACTGTTCATTCAATTAAAATATGTGTGCCACTCCATTAAAACAGAAAGGCCAATAAGATAGCCCAGTGGATAAGGACGCTTGCCACCAAGTCTGACACCTTGAGTTCAAATCTTGAGTCTCACATGTTGGAAACAGGACACTCCTGATACTTGTTCTCTGCCATCTACATACACACACACACACACACACACACACACACACACAAAGAATAAAATAAAAAATTTAAAATAAAGGTGTAAATGAACAAATCCAGTGTTGTCTTCTATTTGTGTACCATCCTATATTGAAAACATTTGTGGCCGATGCATATAAGACAATAGATTGAATGATAGCACAGGACACATGATATTCCCCTGGGGCCTCTATGTGTGCAGGTACAGGCACAAATACATCACGCTTATACACATGCATGTATATGCATTTTTACATGCACATTACAAAAATAAAAAAATAAATAAAAATTAGAAAACAATTTTAAGGCTGCCCATGGCTCAGTGTAGGTCTTTGTAAGCAGGGTGAGTCTCCCTAGCTTCTGGGGAGAAAGCAGGAGAGGAAAACACTTAGATAGAGCAGCCCCAGAACCATGAACTCACACTTGAGGATGCAGGTGGCCTAGAGATGTCAATCCAGCACACCTGGCTGTTTCTCTCCAAAAGTCCGGTGGACACAGCAACCCATTTGCAAGTCTCAGCTCTAGGGCCATCCTTTGGATGCAATCTTCCTGATAATCTTTGGATTTCTTGCCACCTCTTTCTCTTGCATTTTTCCTTTCCAAGTCTAGGTGAGGGGGGAACTGAAGAACATAGATTTCCCAGCATTCAATCTGGTCTTTATAATAGCATTAAGGGTTCCTAGAGTGCCATCATTTTCCTGCGATCCTGAGAGTGTTTGGACACGCTTGAGCTTTCTGCCTCATGTATGTGTGTTTTCATGGTAATTGTTTCCACCTAGATCCCAAGATGGGAGAAACAGGCCCACTGAGAGGCCTAATTACATGAGTTGGAACGTCTCCCTCAGGCAAGAAGTGCACATTCATCTTTTTTTCTTCTGATTCCTCTCTTCCATCGGGTACAATCAATCATCCTTTCTTAGGGAGAATATAGTAAACATTGTACAGTGAGTTTAATCTTGTTGTTGGAGTGACTTTAGAGGCAAGATAAAGCAAATTCCCCTGGAGTAGGGCATTTCTTTGCCATTCAAAGTATGCCTTAGGGGCTGAAGAGTCAGCTCAGTCGGTACAGTGCTGGTTAGGCAAGTGAGAAGGCCTGACTGTGATCCCCAGAACCCAATGGAGAGCAGAGCATAGTGACATATGCTTAAAGTCCAGTGGGGGTGGGGCTTGGGGGGGCAGACTGGTTGATCCTGGTACTTACTAGCCAGTCAGCCTAGCACAGTTGGTAAGCCTGAGGTCTCAGTGAGAGAGATCCTGTTTCAGAAAGACAAAAACAAAAACAAACAAACAAACAAAAAAATGACACAAAACATGAACAAGATTGCCAGCTCTGGAAGAGAGACACCTGAGGTTGACATTTGGTCACCACATATACTGTCCCGTGTGCCTGCATGCACACACACACACACACACACACCACAGTGGCAAGTAGCAATGATAACAGTAATATAATGTGTCTTACGTATCCAGCTAACCTGAATGCTATCAGTTTGAAAGTGGTAGGCAAAATATTTCATTTGAGAATATTTTTGCTTAGCACATTTGAAGAGTCTTGTGGCCTGCTGCCTATGCTATTGTTTAGTTATCAGAATTCAGATATCAGGCTAGAAAATGTGGATCAGTCCGCCTGCGTGTGTGAAGGTTGATGCAGCTGGTTATGTAATTTTGAGATGCTCTAGTTTTATTTCACTAAACTCTCATTCTGAAACAATTGTGCCACCGAGGATGGATAGCAAAGTGATAGCTGTCAATAAAGGTAGTGGAAAATACCACTGGCCTTGGCCTTAGTGTGTTATTAAACACTTAAAGAAGGAGATGCTTTACTTCTCAGCCTGGGAATCACCACCACCACCACCACCATCATCACCATCATCGTCACTGTTTGGTGGAAGTGGTCAGACACTAAAGTAGCATTTTTCTGCAGATAACGACCCTAGCTATAAAGACAAATCCCTACAATTTTGCTACTTTCTTCCTTCTTAACAGCACATCACACACTGTCAATCTTTTCCTCGTGCTGGCATGGCTTACCCCGACGAGAGCAACTGAAGGGAGAAAGAGTTTATTCTGTCTCACATTTCAAGGCTATAGCTTTTCATGGAGGAGAAGCAGGAGGGGCAGGAACTTGAAGCAGTTGGTCACATTGTATCTATTACCAGGAAGTAGAGAGCAATGGCCCAGCACTGCTGCTCAGCCCTCTTTCTCCATTTTATACAGCCTGGGATCCCATGCCCAGGGACTAGTTCAAACAATAATTAAGATGGGTCTTTCCACAACAGCAAAAGTATTCATGATAATCCCTCACAGACATTCCAGAGGCTAACTTCAATCTAGATGGTTCCTTACAAGTGTGCCTGGAGACTTGTTTCCTCGGTGATTCTGAATGGACTCCTTCTTTCTCACTGGCTTCCACGCATGACAGCACATGCACAGGTGACAACGTTAATGGAGCACAGGTCACTTTCCTCGGAGCTTTAGAAATGTGAACACACCTCTCCCCAGGGTAGCTAAAACCTTCGCACCATTCTTTATGTGCCTAGCCCTAACTGTACAAAGGCATACAGCCCACCTTCTTTGCATTCAAGACCACGACCTCGTAGTGAGCAAAGGCTAATAGTGCCCATCTTTATCTCTCCCCCCCCCCGTGATCCCCACCTACTGTATTTTCATGTGTGAGAAGTCCAAGGTTAAAAGTATGAAGTCTGAGACTTTCTCAAGTCTTACCTCCTACCTAAAAGTCTAAGACTGAAGGTGAACGTGATTGTCAGCCTAATGCTGAGATGCCCCAGTTTCGTTCTGCCTAACTACCACTATGAAACCTCAGTCTTATAAATCACAGAGGCTCCCCATTTATATTTGTCTTTCCACTGGTTTTAGGTTAATTACTTCTGGACAGGTTGCTTGGTTCAGTGGGAAAAGATTTTAATTTCCTTTTTGCAAAAAGTGAAAGAGCCCTCCTACCTCAATCGTTTCCTCTCCCCTCACTGACAGAGTAGCCACAAAATTTCCTTCCTCCAAAATCCTCCTCCAGGGAACGGTGAGATTTAGAATTTATAGCTGGCAAGTGAAAAACGACTGTCCTCTCCCATAGTCCTGGGAGTCAAGAGCCTGAGTTCTAAGACCTCACAAACCCAGGAAGGAACCCTCAGGGGCTTTCACTGAAAGCTCCTCCCATATGGGCGTGGTTCACTGAGCCTGTCAGTCAGCGATGGTAGATGCCTCCAAAGCTTACCGCATACCCTGAGGTGGCCACCATTAAAAGCAGATCTGATCTGTAACCAGAACCGAGGAAGCTTGAGGAAGATGGCAGAAGGCTAGAGGGACTTTCCCATCAAGAACCCTCTGAAATGTGGGTGTCAGAGGAGAGTTGGAGCAGCTTCCTCTCATTTGAAGTCAGGTCTTGCCTTTGCTAGCACCGAGAGAAGGCACTTGGCTGGTGCCTTATGTGTTTGTATATGTGTGTAAATGTGCTTGTATGTATACGGCCATGTGGTGGTCAGAGGTTAAAGTTGGAAATCTTCTTCAATTGGTGTCTACATTACTTTTAAAGTAATGTTTCTATTTTCTCTTTAAGAATTTCACTCATACATTGTATTTTGGTCTCATTTATTTCCCTTCCCCATCTCCTACCAGATGCACCTCTCCTTCTCACCGAGCTTCATGTTTCATATCATTTGTTGAGACCGAATTTGTCGATGGATTTGGAGCTTACCGATTCAGATAGACTGATTGGCCAGCAAGCCAGGGGTCCTCTTGTCCCTGCCTCTCTGGTGTTGTGATCACAAGCGCTTACCTCAGCCCCAAGGCTTTGTGTAGGTGCCCCAGGGTTTTGTGTAGGTGCTGGGGATTGAACTCAAGTCTTTCTACTTGTATGCTGAGCACTTCACAGGCAGAGCACTTATCCCCAGACTGCCTCATGCATATATTTTTAAAAAGGTTCATTTACGCTGTATACAGTGTTCTGTCTATATGTATGCCTGCACACCAGAAGAGGGCACCAGATCTCATTATAGACGGTTATGAGCACCATGAGGTTGCTGGGAATTGAACTCAGGCCCTCTGGAAAAGCAGCCAGTGCTCTTAACCTCCGAGCTGGATCTCCAGCCCCACATTATGCATATTTAAAGCAACTGTGCCTGTGAGACTTCTGGATCGTCTTACCATTGCACATGCTACTCTTCGATACTACATAAAGTGGAACATTCCTGATTGCCCCTGCTAGACTCGCAGAAGAACACAGCCCCCACTTCAGCTGATTAGGATTCTGGAAAAAAAAAAGGCTGTTTCTTTGTTGCTGCATCTGGTTTAATTTTAGCCTTTCTGAGAAAACTCCTTGTGAGGGAGGGGGAAAATCCCACCCCGGATTCCTTAACATGTCTGCTGAGATAGAGCACTGTAAGGAATGGTACAAGGCTTACATTGGCTGGGAGAACTGGGCAGCACCTCCTTACCTTTCTGAGAGCGCTGTTTCTCACTCTGAGGTGCAGAGAAAGCTGACTGCATCTCTAAGTATTTCCTTCCACCCTCCATACCTTCTTAAGGACTTAAGGAGCCATTTCCTTCCTAGGTTGAAGCCTTTCCATGTGTCTCTTTACTACTGGGTTAAATGTCATTGCATGTATTTTATCTGGTGAATGGAGCTTCAGTGTACGGCTGATACATTAGTGCTTAATAGATATGAGATCAAAATCAGCTCTGACAGAGAGACCTGGTCAAGTTCTATGACCTCTATGAGCCATGGCATCTTTAAAGTGGGACTGTCAATGCTGCTCACATGACGATGAGAAAATACAAGGCACACAAATGATAGTTTCATTATATTGAAGTGTATTTTTAAAGATTTATTTTTTTATTTGTGTGTGTGTGCGTGTGTGTGTGTGTGTGTGTGTGTGTGTGTGTATGCACTACATGTGTGTAGGTGCCCACAAAGGCCAGAAGAGGGCCTCAGATCCCTTCCAGTTGGAGAGTCATAAACTTATGAGCTGCCCCACATGGGTGCTGGGAATTGAACTCAGGTTCTCAGGAAGAACAAGTTCTAGTAACCATTCATCCATTTCTCCAGTCCTGAAATATATTTTAAATGCTATTTTAGAGACACTTTAAGTTCACAGAAAAGTTGTGATGAAGGAGATATCTCTCATACTCCGATCATGCACAGCGCCCTCCATTTTCCAAGACTGCTGTTACGTTACTGTCTTTCTACTCCAAGAGTTCATAACTTCTACTTTCTTTCCCTTAAAAAACAAATTCATCTCTTGACTCTAGTGAAATAAAATTACCCTTTAGACATTTAAAAGTTGTATATTCTATTTCTATTTTTTTGAAACAGGGTTTCTGTTTTAACAAAATGCAGCCCTGGCTGTCCTGGAAGTAACTCCCTCTGTAGACCAGGCTGGCCTCAAATTCACAGAGATCCTGCTGTCTCCCACTTCTGGGTGCTGGGATTAAAGGCGTGCGCCACCTCGCCCAGCTGTGTGTGCCAGCTTTGCCCTTCAGGTGTTTAGCCTGAACACACTAATTCCCTCTGTGTAAGCAGAAAAGCATCTCAACAGTTCTGTCTCTTTTTAAAAACACAACTTTTTGTCCTTTTTCTCCACCATATTTTCTTGATTTTAATTTCAATTCGATTTCAACAGTTTTAGATATTGGTTTTTTTTTCTTGCTATTTCCATTGTTTTGGTTTTTCCTAGATAACAATATGTTTTAATAAGTTCCTCAGTATATGATTTATTTCCATGTGAGGTAGTTTTAAAAGGTGTCTATGCGTATTGTAATTTCCTACTAAGTCTCAAAATGGATAGTTATTAACCCTCTGACTTTGTGACTTTTTGCAAAGTCATTTTATACCTCCATAAGAGGTTTAGAATCAACTCCTCCGTTTTGACAAAGCTCCTGCTGAGATTTTTAGGAATTCAACTTAAATCATTCAGGACAAACTGACATCTTAATACATATGCTGACTAATGGATAACATAGATCTTGCTGTTTCATTGCACCTTTTAAAAAAAAAAATTTTCTCAGCAATGTTCTACAGCTTCCCATCTACGGGGTTTTTGTATCTTGGTACGACTCATACCTAACATAACAGTTTTTATGACATTACAAATGGTTTGCTTTTTCTATCTTAATCCCAATTATTCATTTCCAGTGTATGAAAACAGAAATAAAGTAAATTTTTATACATTAATCTTACCACAACCCCATAAAGCCCAATCATTTGCTCTATTTTCACTTGGCGTACAATTTTCTATATAGATTATGATGTCATGTATAAATAAAAATAACTTCTTTTAAATATGCTTAACTTCTTGCCCATTCTTGTTCTGTAATTTATTGTCAAAGACTTCTCTGTTTCAAGGTGGAATAAGAATAATGAAAATGTATGTCTTGGCTTTTGTTCATGTTATAGGAAAATTGCCTGTATTTCATCATTAATTATGATGTTATCCTTAAGTTAGGGAGATCCCCTCAATGTTTTAGCTCACTAAGAGTTTTACATTAGGAATACATGTAATACTTAGTAAATGATTTTCCTGTGGATCTTTTGAGGGTGTTATGAATGTTTTCCATCTTTAGTTTTAAATATGATCAATTACAGTGTTTAATTTATAATATTAAGCCAATTTGGAATTTCAGGACAGACCACAAAGACTATCCTACCCTTTTGCTTCCTGTTGATGTGATATGTTATGTATGTTCACGAGAAACATTGTCTACGGCTTTCCTCTTGATAGTACGTATACACTTTTCTCCTCTTAATGTCAGGGTCAAGCTGGCTTTCTGCAATAAATTAATTGCAAACTGTGCTCGCCTCTCCAGTTTTCAGGAAGAGTGTAAAATTGTGTAAATTTGTATAAAATTGACACTATTTCTTTCAGATACTTTGGACCAAATGCTTCTTTATAGATTTTTTATTTACCTGCTTCTTCCATGAGTATTGGCAGCTCATGCCTTACAAGAAATTTGTCTTCTCCATCTAAACTATCAAATTTATTGATTATGAAATTGTTTATACTAGTCTCAGTGCTTTCTTAAACCGTACCCTCTGTAGCAGACACTATAAAAACTGCTTGAGCACCATCAAACAGTATCTTAATGTTCATTCCATTTAAAATACTTTAAATTCTTTCTCAACAATTTCTTCTGTGACCGGTTGGGTAATACAGAAGTAAATTATTTAGCTTCCAGGCATTTGAGAGTCTTCTAGGTATCTTACAAACTCCTAATTTACTTATTGTTTGGTTTGAAAACATAGTTAACATGATTTGAATAAATTTACATTAATTTGCATCTGTTTGATTATCTAGAATACAGTATCTATTGGTAAACAGTCCATGTGTTATGAATCTAGCATAGGCTGTTTGGAGATCAAGTGTTGTTCCAGATTTTTATATTTCTGCTTGTCTACCTGTTCTGTCTATTCCTGGTTGGGGACTATTGAGACATCTGACTGTAATTGTGAAGTCTGGGTGTCCTTCAGTTCTTAGCTTCGTTATGCCCTAGACATTGAAAAGTGCTGTACTTCTTTATTAATTTCTCTTTTCCTTGAGGTGAAATGACTTTCTGTATTCTGTGTAACAGTCTTTTCTCTAAAATCTACTTTGGCTGACTTACTCTAGAAACTTTGTTTTTCTGCTAATTACTTCTATTTTGTATTCTCTTACTTTCAATGTTTTTTGTTTTTGTTTTTGTTGTTTACATTGGGCTTCTTGATTATAGTGCCAATTTATGCAGGTATTTTTATATTTTAAAGCAAGTTGTCTTTCTTTGGTAATTTTATGTTTATAGACAGTTTTTGTAGCCCTTCACCAGATGCCATATACTGACATGCAATCTTACATCAATTAGTTAAAATTAAGCAATTAATTTGGGATTTGTTTGCTTATGATTGTACCCAAATTTAAAAGAAAAAAATCAGCGATGATTTCTTTAAATATTGTTCTCTGTTTCACTTCTTTCCTTTTCTATAGAAGCAAGCTTTCATTTACATATTCATTAAGTTGTTCCAAGTTTTTCTTCTGTTTACTGGCTCTTCATTAGATTCTAGCCTTTTCCCTCTCCTGAGCTTCATTTTGGAACTGTTCTGTATCCACTAGTTCCTTATCCTCTCCCCGTGCAGGGTCTACCACCACTAATCCCATCAAGCACCCTTCACACTGCCATTCATTGCAAACTTCATCCCATTGACTGGCCCCTGGATTCGTTTTACAATTTTTGCATCTCAGCTTGGCATGTTAATTTTTTTCTTCAAGCAAAAAACAAACAAACAAACAAAAAACATGGAGGAAAGGGCTGGGGGATGGCTTGATGGGTAAAAGCATTCAGCTCACAGTAGCAAACTTGAGCAAAAGCTCAAGTTCCCAGAACCCATGTAAGAGCCAGGCATTGCTGTAGGCGTCTGTAATTCTAGTGCTGGGGGTGGGGGTGGGGGGCAGAGACGGGTGGGTCCCAGGCACTTGCTGGCTACCCAGCTTAGACAAAATGGGTTTTGAGGGACCGTGTGCACAAGTAAGGTGAGTAGAGGAAGAGCAGAAAACTGGTGTCAATTTTGGCTGCCATAGGTGAATGGACTGGGGTGTGCATGCCTATCCACAGGTGCATGCATAAGCTACACACAAAAAAGAAATTTAAAGCAAAAAGTGGGGAAGATGCTGTGGAGTTTGGGACAAGAGGAGTTCATCTTTACAGGACAAAAAATAAGCAAGATTACCACCTAGCATGATGTGCTTGGTTCTGAAAATTTGGTGCTCTTTTCTTTACATCACTCTGCAGAGCCTGTGTGAATCGAGATGTCTTAGGGTTTTTATTCCTGTACAAAACATCATGACTGAGAAGCAAGTTGGGGAGGAAAGGGTTTATTCAGCTTACACTTCCACATTGCTGTTCATCACCAAAGGAAGTCAGGACAGGAACTCACACAGGGCAGGAGTTTGGAGGCAGAAACTGATGGAGAAGCTATGGAGGGATGCTGCTTACTGGACTGTGCCCCCTGGCTTGCTCAGCTTGTTTTCTTATAGAACCCAGGACTACCAGCCCAAGGATGGCATCACCCATAATGGGCCCTCCCACCCTTGATCACTAATTGAGAAAATGCCTTACAGCTGGATCTCATGGAGGCATTTCCTCAAGGGTGACTCCTTTCTCTGTCTTAACTCCAACTTGTGTCAAGTTGACACACAAAACCAGCCAGTACATAAGGCTTAGGAGCTAAGTGGAATAAATGTTGATCCTTGCCCCCTGCTATGTTTGTCCCTGACCCAGAAGTCATGTGTTCTCTGCCAGCATCTGTGACCCATGCAGATTGACTACTAGCTTATGGGGGAAATTTCATATTCTTCACAATTCTTCTCATAAGGGTTCTGTGTCAACATAGGCATTCATTAAAAGAAACTTCATCTATTTTTTTTTTATATTAACTTCACTGTGTAGACAAAGGACCTCTTAGGTTGAATGAGTTTCTGTTAGGTTACTAACTATCGTATGTCTGGGGGCTGGAGTTGGAAGTCTTACTGGAAGGCAACCAGAAAGGAAAGGGGGATGTAATGTTAGCACAGTAAGATCAGACTGGAACACACAGGTATGGGTTTGAATCTACTGTCATAGACTGGATTTGATGTAAGCCTTTACTACCTTCAACACTGAAGCAGTAAGAAGCTGGACCAGGAATCAGAGAAGGTAATAGGGTACCAAATGAAGCCTGATTATTTTCCTATCTGTGAAGTATGTCTGCAAAGGGACAAAAAGCATGTGTTTATGAAGTGAAGTCATGCCTTGCATTCTCAACTGCATGGTGATGATAATGATGGTGGTGATCATGGTGATGATCATGGTGATGATGGTGATGGTGACTTAAATATTGGCTGGTTTTGTGTCAACTTGACACAACTGGAGTTATCACAAAGCAAGGAACTTCAGGTGAGGAAATGCCTCCATGAGATCCAGCTGTAAGGCATTTTCTCACTTAGTGATGGGGGTGGGGGGACATTGTGGGTGATGCCATTCCTGACCTGCCTGAGTTCCAGTCTTGACTTCCTTATGTGATGAACAGCAATGTGGAAGGGTAAGCTGAATAAACCCTATCCTCCCCAACTTGCTTCTTGGTCATGATGTTTGTGCAGGAATAGAAACCCTGACTAAGACAATGCTGTTTCACATTCTTTCTCTAATAATATAAAAACAGGAAATAAAGGCACAAAGACACAGTCTTTAACTCAAATGGAAATACAAAGAAAAGATTTATTCTTGAGAACAAAATTTATCTTGGCTTAATGGACACATTCTGGAGCCACTTCCACCATAGCATTTGAGACAAGAGAATGGAAAGACACAGAATAAATGTTCAGGAGTCGTTGTGCTCTGCCTGAACATAAGTGATCCTCTCCCTGAACTGAACCCTGTCCTGCTGTTTCTGACCAGAACTGTACTGACATGGCTGCTTGCTGTGCAGTGGTGACACAGAAAACACACGTAGCCCTTGTAATCCACTAAGCTAGAGAGAGCAGCACAGACCTAAATCTCGGCGTGTTTCCAATCTGAGCCAGGGGCTGGCGTTTCCCCACTGGCTTTCTCCCATTGGCTCCTTACAACACAGCCACCTCCCTTTAGGGCTGTCGGTCCAGTTCCATAGCTTCCTGGCCCAGGCTTCTTCTCTATCTAGCACACAGTGATGGCAATAGTGAGATGTGGGGAGGGGAGCCGGCAGCCCAGACTTTGGTATTACATCAGCATATTGTAAATGTAGAGTTAATCCTTTTTAATCTAAGAAGTCATTAAAGTAATAAAAGAAAATAATGCAATGATGTTGCTGGTTAGATTGCTGTGCTCATCTGGAGGTTTTCGCTTTGAAAACAAAATCATATTCTTTCCTTTTCTGACAAATTTATCTGAGTGGAAAGAACCAGATAAAATTATGCTTCAAGTAATAAGGTTAGACTCGTCCATTTTTGGTTCATGCACCAGAGTAAAAATGCATTTAACAAAAGTTAAAAAAAAAAAAAAAGACTATCTCAATTGTTTCCCAAGATGGCAAAGGAAACCTGGATCATGACTAACAGCTGCTCTTATTACTTTGAAATATTATTCATCTGTAAGATCCTTCCCAGAGGCTCCATAAATTGCTGCAGTATTCCCTCAGGAATTACATGGAAAATGCACACTTTCTCTGCCTTTCATTCCTAGTACTTGCAGTGACAGACTGATATCACAGAGAGCATTTAACCAGGTACACACATTTCTGTGTTCCTCTGACAATACTGAGCCACAGGCATACACACACACATACAGAGGGGGGGGGGGGAGAGAGAGAGAGAGAGAGAGAGAGAGAGAGAGAGAGAGGAGTTTCAATTCTTATTTTAACACAAAAGAACTAAAACAGACATATATTAAGAACAAACAGTGCAGTCTACCAGAAACAATAGCGTCTTAAAGTTGTTTGTTTATTTATTTATTTTGAGTAACTGACAACTCTGTATGTGTCTTACTGGAAAGCCACCAAGCCTGCTGGCCAAAGGATGACCACAGAAGTGTTTCAAAACCAAGTAAACAAGCCAAAGGGTGAGAGGTAGTGAAGCTCTCATACATCAACGTCCTTCTTGTAAACTGTTTGAAGAGAAACTTCCTCTGGGAAGACTGGGAGCTCCATCCTGTCGTTGCCTTAAGGGGAGACGTGAGCATAGGCTTATGGGATCTGGGAGACGCAAGCAGAGACTGTCTGGAACACTTTAACTTCACAAAGAAGTTTTCCTGTGGAAGAGGACAAGTGCCATGACGGATCTTTCTGACGAAATGACAGTGTCTCTGAAAGCTTGATGACCCTCAATATCTCCCGGAACAAAGGAGTCAGTGAAACAGGGTGAAAATGTTACAGGAGGCATGTAAGAAACACAAAAGACAGATGACAAGGTGACAAGTTAAACACAATCCGCAGAATGAGAACCGTCAGAAGCCTCCTCCGCAGCACACCTACAAGCACCTGCCCTTTTGTTAACACGGAAAAGAGTCTCCGCTGTAACTCCTTAAGCTCCTTGGTGACGGAAACCAGCCGGGTACCTGCGTGCCGGCTCCTCTGGCGAGTCGCCTGGACAGTGCACCGCCAGACTTATTTTACCTTCATCAGCCTTTTATATTATCCCCTCCTCACCCCAAATTCAGATTGAGTCGTCCAGCTCTGCCTCATTTCTTCTTTTATTTCCGGACTCACGAATCTCAAAGGAGTTAATTAGTCACTGATAATCCATGTACTGGGAAAGACTGTAGAGAGACCTCCAAGACATGGAGTCTTAATTTAAGCCAGTGTTCAGAGATAAGAGCACAGTCACTGGCCCATCCACCAGCTCCGGTCCTTCCTTATGTAACACCCTGTCTGAATTTGCGGTCAACAGTCACTGATGTTTTGAGGATTCTTGATGTTTGACCTGGTAATGGTGGAGAGCTTGCATGCTCTCAGATGGTTTACCCATTTGCCATGCTAAAATCCTGCCGTGAGGGCAGAGATCTTTATTTTAAGCATTTCTTTCTGGTAATAAAAATAAAATAGCATTAGAATGAATAAGACAATGGAATTCAAATAACTTAATGTAGATGAGTTACTCATTTCAATTTCTCTAATGGAAGGCATACAGTCACTGACTAAAGATCAGAGGAATGAAAAAATCCATCAATGAAGCATTGAAAGAAAGAGATGAAGAGCTGCAGTAGGAGGCAATAATTATCTTCACAAATATCATTTATGTGATTTACTCCTTTCCTTTCTGGACATCAGATGCAGAGAATGGAGATAATGGTTCTCTCAGCTTGGGCCACACTATCATCACCCATCACTAGCTAAAGAGAGAGCTCTCTTTGTTTTATTTTATAATTTTATTCTACTTATTTTAGTGTGTGTGTGTGTGTGTGTGTGTGTGTGTGTGTACTACAAATAGGCTAGGCTGACTGGCCAGTGAGCTCAGGTATTCACTTGTCTTTGTCTCCCCAGTGAGAGAATTATAAGCCTATACTACCATGCCTGTTCTTCCTTTTTCTTTCTTTCTCCTGCATGTTCATCTGTGTAGGTGTGAGCATGCACACCACAGCATGTACGTGGATGTTGTTGAGACAGGGTTTCTTCATCACTGCATGAACCAGCCTCTGGCCCACGAACATCTGGAGATTCTCCTGTGTTCACCTCCCTGTAGAGACATCGGCATTGTGGACACTCACTATAGTGTTCTTCCACTTGAGTTCTGAGGATCCAAACCAAGTCATCATGTCTGCATAGCAAATGTGTTTAGTCAGTGATCTATCTCCAGGGACTCAATGGTTGTCTCCCCTCCCCCCTACACACAAACCTAAGTTCTTGTGTTGGGGATATAAATGCTTTGCTGCAATCTTCCTTTAGTTTTAAATTTCCTAAAGTGGAAATTTCTGGTTTCTTTGGAGACTCAATTGTGTCATATAATGTGTTTTCCGGAAGCTGTGTGATGAGAGGATGTTTTGCTGAAGCAGACACGTGAGAGGCTGAGTGCTGTTTGGAAAGACTATAAGTAGAACCTACAGACAGTAAATTGTGCTCTTGCTTTGGTTCACCTTGCAATGCTTCGCTAGTCTTTGCTGACAAAGCTTTTGCATTGGTAGGCCTTGCAATGCTTTGCTGGTCTTCACTGATCTTCACCTGATGTGACTTCATAGAAATGTGCCAAAGAACTTCTTGTAGTATTCTGGCTGCTTTCTGCCTCTTCCTCAGACTCATGCAATTCCAGGGAGCCTTTCTGTTTCTTCTGGATTGAGCCACTGGTACTGATTTGTGTTTGATGTTTTAGACTGGACTGCTGATATCCTAACAATAAATATTGGAATTGCCCCAAAGACCTACTTCTAAACAGGTCCACATCCCCCTTGTCCTATTAACCATCTTTCTCCCTTACCTGTGGTCGATGGACTAGAAGGGAGATTGAAGCATTCAAGAACCATTATTAATTCAACCACAGGAGTCCCCAGCTTCTGTCTGTAACAATTATAATCTTAAAAATTAATGATAAAAAAGAACCCTTATTAAAGTAGGTTTTGAAAAGTCTAAGCCTACAATTTCCCTAGCCCATTTTCATGTATTATTTTTTTGACCCTAGCCCTTATAATATATTAAATTTGTAGCTTTTTGTGTGCTTATATTCTTTCAATGGGAGTGTTATTTTAGGTGTGTTTATTACTTTATAATAAATAATTTACTTTATACTTCATTCTATTTTAACATCTTTTAAAATTATTTATTTATTTTTATTTATTTACTTTACATCCTGCTCACTGACCCCTCCTGGTCACTCCCTCTCACTATAATTTCCGTCTTCCCTCTCCCCTTCTCCTCTAATTGAGTAGAGGCCTCCCCTTGTGTATACCCCCACCCTAGCACTTCAAGTCTCTGCGAGGCTATGTGCATCCTCTCCCACTGAGGCAAGACAAGGCAACCCAGCTAGTATAACATATCCTACAGACAGGCAACAGCTTTTGGAATAGCCCCCACTCCAGTTGTTCAGGACCCACCTGAAGACCAAGACGTCTGCTACATATGTGCAGGAGGCCTAGGTCTAGCCCATGTATGTTCTTTGGTTGGTGGTTCAGACTCAGAGAGCTCCAAGGGTCCAGGTTAGTTGACGCTGTTGGTCTTCCTGTGGCAGTCCTATCCCCTTCAGGGCCTGCAATCCTTCCTCCTGTTCTTTCATAAGAGTCCCCAAGCTCCATCCACTGTTTGGCTGTGGGTGTCTGCATCTGTTTGAGTCAGCTGCTGAGTGGAGCCTCTCTGAGGACAGTCATGCTAGTCTCTGTCTGCAAGTATAACAGAGTATCATTAATAGTGTCAGGAACTGGTCCTTGCCCATGGATGGGTCTCAAATTGAGCCAGTTATTTATTGGTCATTCCCTCAGTCTCTGCTCCATCCCCCATTCCTTTATTTATATCAGATAGGATAAATTTTGGGTTGAAAGTTTTGTGGATGGGTTGGAGTCCCTATTGCTCCATTGGGGTTCTTGCCTATCTACAAGAGGTGGCCTCCTCAGGTTCCATTTCCCCTATATTGTGAGTCACAGCTAAGGACACCCCCATTGATTCTTGAGTGCCACCCTTATCATAGGTCTCTGTCTTGTCCTGGAGATGTCCCCTTACCTCCCCACCCCTGTCAGTTTCAGATTCCCATTTGTTCTCATGGCTATCTGGCCATCCCTCCTGTCCTCCCCACATGGGGAATACTACTCAGCTATTAAAAACAAAGGCATTGCAAACTTTGCAGGCAAATGGGTAGATCTTGAGAATATCATTTCGAGTGAGGCAACCCAGTTCCCAAAGGACATGCATGGTATGTACTCACTTATAAGTGACTATTAACCATATAATAAAGGATACCCATGCTACACTCTATAGACCCAAAGAAGCTAAACAAGAAGGAAGGCCCAAAGTAGGAAGCTTGAATCTCACTTAGAAGGAGGAATAAAATAGTCATAAGAGACAGAGGGAACTGGGTGGGAGAGGAGATGGGGAGGGGAATGGGGGTTCAGAATCACATCTTTTGACTTGGGCTCAAGTTTAAGATCCATACTGCTGAGTACATAGCCATTCCCTTGCCTATAACTTCCTTAGGAGATGGTAATATTCCTTGTGTGCTTTCTCAGTGATGTGCACCCAGATCCTCTCCAGTTACCTCACTTCAAAGGATGCTGAAGTCAAAATACAGGAACTATTAAGGACTCATGAGAGAGTGGAAAGTGAAGCCAACTGCAAGACAGATTTCTAAAGCTTCACCACAGTTTTCTCTTCCCTCTGGGATTAACGGAATAATAATTTTTGAAGTGGACACTGACTGTGCATTCACCTGCCCATCCAAAGCCCACAGGGCTCCACATTATTCTAGACACAAAAGGCTACTTACCTCACAAAAGGAGCCACAACCCAGGATTCTGCCTAAAGTCAACTCCTGGAAAATATGTATTGCTACTTTTGAAAAAATGAAAACATTGTGGCAATTGAGAAACCCCCAAAGAGGATTTTTAATAAAACCCTATTTAATTTTATTGCATGTGTGCTTCCTAACACTTGTTTTCTCAGCTGTGTAAAAATGTTTGATCAAGTGACCTGTGATGTCTCCATTGTCTGGAGGACCTGGGACACAGCAGGGGTTGTTGTGAATATCATAGAATGAGGTAACCAAGATTGGTTCTTTTGAGACCTCTTGGATGAGGCAACTATATTTCTTGGGTAAAGGCTCACAGTTTTAAACCTTTCAGTCTCCAATACAAATGCTCACATCCCAGGATCCTCCAGAGAACTCTCTACCTTGTTTTTAAGTTGAGCTTAATCATTTCCTTAGGCAAAGTAAATTTCTATCATGACTAAAATTGGGGTGTGTTCTCCCTTTTGAACAGAGTTTTGATTCATTATCAGAACTGGAGTCCTTGTAACCAACAGTAATGGCTGTGTAAGAATGTCAGGAATAACCCTATCATGCTTTCTTAAGGGGTGAGAACCTTATGTAGATAAGAGAGGCATTGCAGTGTGGCCACTGGGGCTGCCATGGGACAACGTTGGAAGATAAAAGAGCCATATCCAGAGCATTTAAATAAAAAGGCAATGCAGATGTAGCAGCTATATGAAAACTTTTGCTCAGAGTATTTATAAACTATTTTTGAGAAATCTATTGTAAAGTGTCTTAATTTTGGTTCCTTCTCCTAGAGAATTTGATATTTCTCTCCCTTTGTATAAGCCCAAGGTTATTTTTTGGCTATCCTTTGGTATGTCTGACATACAAGGGCTAGAAGTTAAAAATTGTATTGTCTTTGCCTTAGTGGATCTCCAAAGCTTGTCAGCTCGGAAATTTATCTTGGAAGCCTGTATCAGTAAATTATAGACACTTGTCAGTCTTTAATTTTAAGGCAGAAGTACTATTTCTAGTGCACCAGGATATAGTTGAATGAAGCAGTGAGTGTATCTATCAACCAGGAACTATGTGCCCAGAGCATTGGCTTCACTCACAAAGGAAGGAATGGCAGTTTGTAGGAAATGTACTGCAAGAAGCATAATTTTGAGCTGGGGAGATGACTCAGTAGGTTAAGCATTTGCAATGAAAGATGAAGACCTGGAGATGAGTTCCCAGAACACATATAAAGCCAGATGCAGTAACAAGATGCAGGAGCTTGTGTCTGGAAGCCCAGTGGAGCAGAAACATCCCAAGAACTCTGATGACCAGTTAGCTTTGTGCACATATTTGTGCAACCAACAAGGAGCATCTCTCTAAAATAAGTTGGAAAATGAAGATAGATACCCAAGGTTGACTCTTGACCTTGCACATACACAGTGGCACACACACTTCACTTTTATAACTGAATGAGTGCATGCCCCCCCACAGAGAAAGGGGGATTGGGAGGGGGAGACACACACACACACAGAGGGGGGGAATTTACTTCAGTCCTTCTCCATTTGGGGTTGAACAAGTTTGTGAAGGCTTGTGATGTCAAAGAACAGAGAAGAGCACTGTAGTCAGAGAAGTTCATACCAAGCTCTCCATTCTTTCCTTGGTGGCTGTGAGCATCCTACCTGAGGTCTGACCTTTCCTCTTTACTGTAAAGTGTGATGATGATCTTCGCTATAACCTTACACTTAAGACAAGGTAGCAAAACAAGCAATCCAAAACCCAATAAAAATATTCTGGCCTTATTACCGGCAATTCCACTCAGGTCGGATTAAGGATGTAAAACCTGTTTTATTGCAACACATCTTTCTGTGATTTCTTCTTCTTCTTGAGCAGAACTGGTAATATACATGAACGCTGTGTTCAAGAAAACAGGATAGATCTTTCTTTTTCTTTTTTGTAAGAAGAAAAGGAGACTTTTGGAGATGTTGGGAAAGGAAGCGCTTCTGGAAGAAGTTTCTCTTATCCATACATGGTAACTTCAGAACCCAGAGGTTCCTGGACAACTCTCTAGAATTGTTGCAGTGTATCTGGGCTGACACCTGAGACTTTGAACTTGTAGTGCATTTTTGGGTGCTGCTGAACACACGCAGAAAACCCCACTTCTAGACCACCAGTTATTCACCATCAAGGCAGCACTGTGTCTCCAGGTCGACTCATGTGATGGGCAGGCTGTGGGACAATGTAGCGGGACTTCTGTCCTTCTTCCAGAAGGGCCTGCCTTCTGGTAACAAGCACCACACAGGGGGAGAAAAAGAGCACCACACAAAGTGGTAACAGGGAGGGCTTATGCACAGTCATTAAATTTCTCCAGGAGTTTTCTCACCATGACTCAATCAGACCACATATCCCAGGATAGCATTATGTGGCCCCCAACATCATACCCCAGTGTCAAAAGGTTGTACGACTCTCGTAGAAAGTCTACTTCACAAAGCTGGTCTAAAGTAATAAGACAATGCTTCTTTTGGACAGTGCTTCATGGATTCATGGGAACATGCAGTAGCTAAAGGGTTCAGACATGGACTAGGGTCTCTTTCTTTCAAGTAGCTGATACTTACTGCTTGCAATTCTGTGCACTACTGACTTTATATGTATTAGCTTATGCAATCCCGAGATGTCAAATGGATATTATTAAGAAAACCAAAGATTAGGCAGAACGACTTGCCTGTGGTTGGTTTTAATGGATTTGGGACAACTGCGACATGTTTCTCCCAACCATGTGACAATGGAAAGCCATAAAACACCCTCCTTACTATTCACGTTTTCATAATGTCTGTATCTCTCTGGGGGAAACATGAAGAAAGAGCAGATTCACTGAGTGCCACAGAGAAAGGGT